>JAXQQM020091145.1:0-21609 GCA_034641835.2 Pinus albicaulis
CAAATAAATACATTGTCTTCCTCTTCTGCGATGTCAGTAATGACTTTTATTTTCTATTTGTTTAATTTAACTACACGAGTATGAAAGCTTTGGCCCTTTTACCATCATAGAATTACCCTTTCCTCATAGTAGTACTTTGAAAACAATTATAAAGTTGATACTTCATTCGGCGATTCTTTTATTATCACAATCTTTTTTTAAACCAGATGAAATATATGATAGATATATGGAAAGTTTATAAATAAAAATTTGATATATAATTAATTATATGAGAATATTAAAAGTAGAGATGAATTTTAATAATATAATGATAAATTTTCACAGAATGGAAATTTGTTAATCAAATATTTGAGATGGAATTTTAATTTGGTAACAATGCAACATAATGCTAATTTTTGTCTCTCCTAAGTGTGGGTTTTTTTTGGAAGATTTCATTGTTTTTTTGCAATTTAATAAGAGAAATATGTAATTCACTCAGGTGTTTATTATATATATATATATAAAATAAAAAATAACAAAAATAAATATGTTAAGTTATTTTTAATAAAAATATTATAAAATATTAGTAATTCTAATTTCTTTTGTGCTATTTTGATTCATTTATGATATTGTAATTTAATATAAAGAAAATTTGGTAAAAATATTTCACTCACTCTTAACCATAAATGAAATATTTAGATATCAATATGAAATGACACAATTTTATATAGAACTTATAAAGATTAATCAATTGAAAGCAAAAAAAAAAAATCTTATATTTTAACTTTTGTATATGACTAAATTGTACAATTCTTATGATATTAAAAAATATTTCAATACATCACTCATCTAAGTTATTTGAATATCCATATTAATTAATTTATTTCAATATCAATTTCACATATACTACAAAGTAAAAGGAAAACTTATTTTAATATTATCAACTTTTTTGGTTATGGAGAAATTGTGTATCTTGATTGAAGCTCCACCCATCATGGGAACATATAATTCATATAATTCTTATAGTATGAACAAAATATATAATTTTTATACTTCTTAAACCAGCACAACCACATTTATTAATGTGGTTGATATAAGTCATTTAGCAATGTTGTGGTTGATATAGGGCGATAGGAGCATATGAAAAACATTTACAACCACGTCCACCCACCACATATTATTATTATCTGCTAAGTCTACAAAGGCATACACATGCTCTTAACCATTAGGCCCACTCAAGCTCTATCCACCACCCACCACATTAATAACTCTTAGTTGTATTTTGTTTAAAGCTAATTATTTCTAATTGTTAATAACTATACAAATAATAATAGTCATATTATTTCATATTTATATAGTTATACTTATTATGTTAACATTATTTTTTATATGAATATAGTATTCGTTGTAACATAAAATTTTCTAATATATTAATAGTTATATTTAAAAATTTAATATAATACACATATAACACAATAATAGCATTTAGTTCTTATTAATAATATGTATTTATTCCCACCATTATGTCATGTTTAATAATTAGTATATATTTATAAATATAATTGCCAATATATTTTATATATTTACTTAGATTATATTAATATATACTCTTAGATGAGAATCGAGTTAGACAAAATGGAGCTGTGTGAGCCCATGGAAACCTAGGGCTTTCTTTTCCCTTGCGACGGGTGCTGACAGGGCTCCCTCCCTTCCCATTTGCGGAAAAATCCTCTGTGCTAGAGACAAATATAATCACAGTGCACAAGAATCAGAGGAATGGAGGTTCATAAAGGGGGGGTAGGCAACCCCCCCCCCCCCCCATGCCGGTGGCTCTCCTGCTGAAATCAGATTCGTGACCACTGATACTAGCCCTCTAAATGGAATGACATGGATCTATGACCCTGCAGAAACACCTGAAACTATGACAGAAGAGAAAAGGGACAAAAACAAACCGAGGAAGGCATCTTCCTCAACTTGCATCCCTATAGCAACTGACAGACCCAAGATCTATCTTCCTGCTCACTGCGTCAAATGCAAAATACAATACATGAAAGACCATTCTCTCATTGGGAATTTCATTGGCTTCTGGCCCACTCAGAAATCTCTCCTCGGATGGATAGCTTTCAAATGGAAGCTCAAAGGGCATAAATCCCTCCAACTTGGACCCAATGGTTTCTTCATCATCATATTTAACCGCATATAGGACAAAAGCCACATTATGGATGGAGGACTGTACTTCTTTAACTTGTTTAGACTCTATCTAAGGAACTAGATAGAGACATTTAACCCTAAAAAAGAGGACTTCAACTGGGCTCCTGTCTGGATCAGGTTGTAATCTCTTCCGCAAGACTATTGGGATGAGATATCCCTCAAAGATATTGGAAATAACCTTGGAGAGTTCGTCAAAATAGCCGAAGAAACCAAACTGAATCATTACACGGCCTATGTTAGAATCTATATCTACATGCATCTTTCCAAAGCTCTCCCGGATGTGGTAAATATTTTCCATGACGATTTTGAATGGGTCCAAACCATCGATTTTGAAAATGTGTCATTTCGTTGTTGTAGATGTCATGATCACGAGCACCTCTTTCGAGATTGTTCACTCAATCAACCCATGAAATCCTCCCCAGCCTTAGATAATATTGATCTTGATGGCTTCACCAAATTATCCAATCGCAAAAGGCATTCTAGAAAATCCACCTCACCCCCTGAAGTTTCTCGACTCGTAACCAGCAATAGCTTTGATATTCCTTCCAGCTAAGCCACCATGGAAGGTACCACCTCAACCCCCCCTAGAGCATACCCCTAAATCAGATAATCCCCTCCCCGATATTAATCAAGACCACTCTTCTCCCCTGAATCCCTCCACCTCGACCCCTCCTGATGCTAATCAAACCCAAGTTCAACAAGAAGATAAATCCAATAAAGGAAATACAATAGATATGGAGTTCCCATATCACATGGAGGAAGAATTGCAGGAAAATAGTACCACCCAAAGTAAGATGGTAGAACTGGAGCAACCCACCCATATGGAGGAAGAGCTAGAAAACATTGGCTTTGGTTACCTCGACATCCTGGGCTTGGAGGCAGCCTCCAAAAGCTGTGCATATCACATGATCCTACCCTGACATATTGAATGTTTGGAGGATGTCCTATCCAGAGCACAACAGATTCCATCTTTTGGAATTCAAGGAGGCACCCAGTTGGATACAAAAAATATCATGAAGGAGTTAAATAAAGAGGGTGATGTACATATCTGCAGTGTCTCATCTTGCTCGGAAACCAACTTGTTGAACCGAGACGATATCCCAAGCTGAACAGGTTCTACAAGATCTTCCCCCATAGTTCTCAATGAATCTCATATCTTGGAATATTTGAGGGCTCAATAGTCCCTCAAACCTCCAGATGATAAAAAACATAATCAAGCAAGAAAAACCTACCATCTTCTTTATGCAAGAAACCAAATGTACCAATTCCACCATAAATACCATCATCACCAGAATTTGGCATGGCTGCAACACCATCGTGGTTGATGCTATAGGGACATCGAGGGGCCTAGTTATTTCTTGGAACCCTCTTCTCATATCCCTAACCAACCTCCATCCCTCTCACAACTTCATTCAAGCCTCATTCCACTTAATTAGCACCAATTTTCATGGCCACCTCACCAGTGTTTACTTTCCCCAACCCATAGCCCATAAAATTGCTATCCTGAACACCATTAAGCTTCTCAACTCTCATCGAACCCACCCCCTATGGATTTTGGGCAGTGACTTCAACATGATTACCAATTTGGATGAGAAAGAAGGAGGTTGCCTAAAACTCGAAGCTAACAGCCTCAGATTCAAACATTTCATTCAAGAAAACCAGTTGATAGACTTTCAGACCTCCAATGCTCTCCATACATGGAACGATAATAGAGGAGTAACTCAACAAATTTCCTCTAGACTTGATCGATTCCTTATCTCGGACAACTCCATCCACCTTGGAGGAGACATCTTCGGCATCATCCTCCCACCCTCAGGATCTGATCTTTGGCCCATTCAACTACAATGGTCAAGGCCTGGGGTAGCCAGAAACAATTCATTCCACTTCGAGTAGTTCTATCTCACTCATTAGGGCTTCAAAGATATGGTCACAACTTGGTGGAGCAGCATTCCCCCATGGAAGGCTCCAAAATGTACCGATTCCAGCAGAAGCTAAAGATCCTCAAAAATCATCTAAAGCGCTGGAATTATTCAACCTTCGGCAATATATTCAAAAGTCAAAAGGAGCTAGAAAAAAAAAATGTCAGACCTCCAATAACATATCATAAAAGAGGGGCGCACTGAGGATGTAGTACTCTGGGAACAATATCTAATGGGTCTTTTGGAAGATCGGAGGCTTCAGGAATAAATCCTTGGGAAAAAAAATCTAGAATCCTTTGGCTCAAATAAGGGGAAAAGAACACCAAATTCTTCCACCGCTCCACCATCCAGAGGTGAATGCTTAATGGTATTGTTGTTCTAAAAAATTTCCAAGGAGATAACCTTGAAGCTTATGAAGACATTGAGCAAGAACTTCTAAACTTCTTCAAGGATATGCTCAAAGAAACAACACTGAATGTCAACTTGAAATCAATAAAATCAGTTAGCATATCCCTAAAATCATCACGAAAGAGCACAACCAAATTCTGTTCAGACCGGTCTTTCTCCCAGAAGTGGAACACACAATGTCACAACTTAAATATGAGAAGGCCCTTGGCCCGGATGGCTTCACCTCTAATTTTTTTCATTTTTTCTAGGAGAACATCAAGTTGGAGGTCTGGTTGTTAGTTGAGGAATCGAGGAGCATGCACTGGATCCTTCCAGCCCTCAATGCAACCTTCATCACTCTCATCCCTAAAAAGGAGCACGTGGCCACCCCTAACAAATATAGACCGATCACCCTATGTAACGTCATCTACAAGATTTTTTCCAAAGTGATCGCCAACAGGCTCAAACCCGTCCTCTTGATGCTCATATCTCCAGAACAAACAGGATATGTGGAGGATCATCAAATCTTTGACATCATCATCCTCATGCATGAAGTCACACTCTCTAAAAACAGATAAAATTCTAGGTATGATCCTCAAAATCGATCTCTCAAAATCTTTTGACAAACTTAGCTGGAATTATATCAAACAAATGCTCTAGGAATTTGGTATTAGTCCAATTTGGATCAGATGGATTATGAGACTTATCTCTTCCCCTTTCTTCTCAATCTTGGTGAATGGCTCCCCCTCCTCCCCATTCTCACCCTCAAGATGAATTCGTGAAGGCGCTCCCCTTTCACCCTTCATGTTTGTTCTCATGGCTGAAGGCTTAGGGTGCCTTATTCCCCGAGCCATTAGATCTCAGTTACTCAAAGGCTTATCCATTCACAACAATCCCCCCATCTCTCATTAGAAATTCGTTGACGAAAATATGTTATTTGGTCATTCATGGGTTCAAGAAGCCCGCTCGTTCAAATACCTTCTATATTTCTTCTCTAATGCCTATGGAACCACTATTAATGCCGAGAAATATCAACTCTTCTTATTTAATACTCCTGCCGTCACTCAACACAATTTTTTAATGTAAAATATTTATATTGGCATATGCATTGCATTGTTCTGACAACCCTTTCAATTATTGATGAAAATGTAAGGTAGGAACCACAACTCAATCAACATAACAACAAACGATTCTTAGACAACAAAAGAGGGTTTTCATGGAAGGTGGGAACCACAAATCGATCAATAAAGCGACTAAAGATTCTTAGGCAACAAGACAATATTATCATGGAACTTGATTCGAATAAAGATACCCATGACTACAACCATTTGAATTTCACATTAAAAAATTACCATGTTAAATTTAATATCAAAAGTTTAATGGTTTAATTTAATTTAGGGTTTATAATATTAGGATTTATAATAATATCCTTATGGATTATTATATTGTGCTTTGTAATGTTAGGGTTTTGTATTACGGTTTAATGTAGTGAAAATCAACCCTAATACATAATATCCCTTGGGTTTATAATATCTCAATGTGACAAACATTATCTCAATACGACAATCAATCATTGTCACATTGTCACATTACATTGCAATTTATTCAACGTTGCATCAAGACATTACAAAATTGGGGTTTAATATTAGGGTTTATAACATTGGGATTTTAAATCTTGGGTTTATAATTATTACAAAAATAGTAGTATGGATTTTAATGTTGGGTTTATATTATTACAAAAATGTGTACAACGTCACATATGCAGCATTGTCTCAATGCGATAATCAATCATTCTTTCAGTGTTACATTACATTGCAAT
The DNA here is from genome assembly GCA_034641835.2 of Pinus albicaulis. Taxonomy (NCBI): domain Eukaryota; kingdom Viridiplantae; phylum Streptophyta; class Pinopsida; order Pinales; family Pinaceae; genus Pinus; species Pinus albicaulis. The sequence goes on from JAXQQM020091145.1 coordinate 6,316, forward strand.
TTAATGAAGATCACATTGTGACACAAAAAATATGGTTTAATATTAGGGTTTATAACATTACGATTTCTAATCTTGGGTTTATAATATTTGGGCTTGATATTGGGTTTATAATTTATAATAACGTGGTTTAATATGAGAGTTTCTAATATTAATCTTGGGGTTTTTTATTAGCATTTAATTTTGTGACATTGGGATGGTACAAAAAGGTCTTGAATGTCACATTGTGAAAAAAATTGTCTCATTATTGTCGCAATGTCCCATTCGATTGCAATTTACTGAACATCGCTTCGTGACATAACAAAATTGGGGTTTAATATTAGGGTATATAACATTAGTGTTACTAATATTAGGTTTATAATATACATGTTTAATATTACGTTTACAATTTATAATAGTATGATTTAATATTAGGTTTTATCATATCAATATCAAGGTATTTATATTAGTTTTTATAATTTTACTTTTTTATATTAAGGTTTAATATTGTGATGTTGGAATGGTACACAAATGTATCGAATGTCACAATGTGGCCAACACAGTCTCAATATGAAAATCAGTCCAACAATCATTGTTGCAATACAATATTACATTACATTGCAATTTATTCAATGTTGCATTGTTACATTACAAAACTTGGGCTCAACACTAGGTATTAGGACCTTTTAAAATTGGGTTTATAATATTAAAATTTAATATTTGATTTATAAGCTAAAATATTATGGTTTATCATATTAATCTGAGGATTTAATATTAATCACTTGGGTTTACAATCCCTTGGGTTTATTAATCATAGATTTCATATTCCTAGGATTTAATATTATTTCTAAGGTTTATAATATTAATCTTAGGATTTAATATTAATCCATTGTGTTTATTAATCCATTATATTTATAGTTTTAATCCATTTGGTTTATAAGATCAATCCTATGATTTTTAATATTAGTATCATTTTTTATCATTAATCCTAGGGTTTAATGTTGTTCCCTTAGGTTTATAATCCCTCACATTTATAATATTAATCATATGGGTTTATTAATCTATTGAGGTTATAATATTAATCCTAGGGTTTCTAATATTAATCATAGAGTTTATATTTCTAGAGTTTAATATTAACCCTAAAATTTATAATATTAATCTTAGGGTTTAATATTGATCCATCCAGTTTATAATGCCTTGGGTTTATAATACTAATTCGTTGGGTTTTAATATTAATCCCCTGGGTTTATAATATCAATCCTAAGGTTTATGATTTTTGTCTTAGGGTTTATATGCCCTAGGTTTATAATATTAATATCTCGGGATTAATATTATTCCCTTGGGTTTATTAATCAATGGGTTCATATTCCTAGGGAATAATATTATTCAAAGGGTTTATATTATTAATCCTAGGGTTTAATATACATCCCTTGGGTTTATAATATGAATCCTAAGGTTTATAATATTAATTATAGGGTTTAATATTATTAGGTTTAATATTAATCATAGGGTGTATTTTTGTTCCCTTGGGTTTAGAATCCCTCAAGTTTTTAATATTAATCCAAAGGAGTATGATAATCCATTGAGTTTATAATATTGATCCTAGGGCTTATAATAGTAATCATAGTGTTTATATTTCCATGGTTTAATATTAATCCTAGAGTTTATAATATTAATATGTGGGGTTTAATATTAATCCCTCGAGCTTATAATCCCTTGGGTTTGTAATATTAATCGCTCGGGTTTATTATTCGTAGGGTTTGTATTCTTAGGGCTTAATGTTATTCCCTTAGGTTTTGTTAATCACTTCGGTTTATAATATTAATGTTAAGGTTTATAATATTAATCTTAGGGTTTAATGTTTATTTTAGGGTTTACAATATTTATCTTAGGGTTTATATCCCTTGAATCTATAATATTAATCCCTTAGGTTTATATTTCCTTTGGTTTTTAATATTAAACCACGGGTGTATTATTCGTTTGGGTTTATATATATATACTGTAGCCAAGAGGATAGAAAACCTGTCTGGGGGCTACGAATTGTCCTCCTCCCAGTAGTCTGGATCACAACACGGGGATTTGAATGTGTGTCTTTCGAGTTACAATTTCACATTTCTCACATAACCAATTGAGCTTCCCCTAAGAACCTTTGGGTTTATAATATCAATCCCTTGGATTTTTAATATTAATAATTTCAGTTTATCAATCTTGTGGGTTTAATATTTTAATATAACAAATTTAATATTGTATTAATTGAAATTTATTAGATTTAATAATATTAATATTATAATATATTAATATGAATATTAGATTTAATAATAATAATAATAATAATAATAATAATAATATTTTAATATAATATTAGGGTTAGTAATAATTTTCTTTTGCACGGTATTAATAATAATTTGGCCCATAGCCTTTACCTAAATAAAAGTTTTTTTTTTGAGAATACCTTTTTTATTTACCATGGTATTTATCCCATAGGGTTGGTATATAATTAGATGTTGATTTCTAATCCTATTTGATATATTTTTATTTATTTACCATACCTATTTTATAAATATGGTATTTGGCCCATTATATTTAGCCCATGATACTAATATTAATTTGTCTCATGGTAATCGGCCCATAGACTTCATTTAAATAACACCTCTTTTGTATTTTTAAAAATATAAAAAAAGTAACGGAATAAATATAAAAGGAAGTTTTAGTTATTTATCATATCTCTAGTTTATATATATTTTTATCTATTTACCATACTTATGGAGTAAGTATAAAAAAAGAGATTTTATTTATATACCATATCTAAGGTTTCTTTATATATATTTATTTACCATACTTTTTTTTTGTGTTTATAAATATAATTCAGGGTTAAGAGAGAGATAATTATTACAATTGAGCCGACATTAAAATTGTTTATATACAATCTTACACTACGTTTAACCATACATATGTTTTGAATATCCTTATAACCATAGTTCCCAAGTTCCAATTAAAATTAGATAGATACCAAAAAACTTAAAATGGAAAAATTAATTTAAAAAAAATCTATAATATATATCTTAAACGCATTTTAGATAATATATACTTAAATAATTTCTATATAAATGTTGGATAATGGGTTATGCTTCACCCGCATGATTATGCTCGACTGTCCGAGTCATCTGCAATATACTCTATGAGAAACAAAATATGATCTACTCTTAACATCAATGATGCTACTTATGACTTGCTTTAAGATTGACATCGATCGTAGCATGCATTTCGGTCACCCACTTAATGCCTTTGACAGTCTCACCTACAGAATTTTCTCTTTTTCTTCTGGGTGGGATACACTATCCAACATTTTCAGGTTTGGTGGGCCAGATTTTGAATGTAGTATTTAGCTTTTTCAGGGCTTCATCAAGGGTGTCAATTTCAAGGATATGACATCGAATATCTTGAGAAATGGACATTCCTATCAACCCTCATGTTTGATCTTGTTTATTTTCCCATTTAGTGGCTTTCTCTCCATCAGTAGGTTTAGTTTCTTGTCCTGTGGCTATTATATAAATCCCAATACTTCTAAGTAAATCCACCATGTGAGGTAGCCATTGGAAATAGTTGGTGTTATTAAGAATAACTGGGAAATCACTTTCCATTATTTTAAAAACGGAAGCTGAAAAGGGCTGAAACTAACTGCTCCAATGGAAATATCTGAAAAAATTAGGCCGATTAAAAAAACACAGCTAAAAAAAAGGCTTCTGGATGAAGAAGATATGCCTTTTTTAAAAAACTGATTTGTAGATGCCGAATAGTTATAGGAACGGTTGAAATTTGATGATGAAGTTCTACTTTTTTTAAAAAGACTGCCCCTTTAACAAAAACCTTTTCAGAAAAAGAAGCATTAGAAAGATACTTGAACCAAAGACCTATATTCTCATAAAATAACTTTAAAGCAAGTGAGCTAGTAAAAGGATTCTGTAATTGTTTGAAAGGAGGAAGTGGGTTTTTATTTTTTTATCTATTTTCATTTTTTTCTTCTTTGGTGTGCATGCCTTTTCCTGCAAAAAAACACAAAATCCTAGCCCAAAAAGAAAATGAAATACAACCCTTATGGAAGAACGATAGATGTTCGGTTAGCCTTACAAGCAACTATCCCTTTTTTCTATTTCTGATTTCCTGAGATCACATAAAGACGTGGGGAAAGAGCATATGTAGCAAAAAAAAATCCTATCGTCCTAATTCTAATCTGCCAAGATCGCACACATCATAGAGAAAAGAGCATATACAGAGAAGAAGGTATAGATCTAGCAAATAGAAAAAATATAAACCGAAATAAACAGAGGGAACCAAAATAAACAAAATGATTAATAAATATAACTGCAAAACATATACTTTATACCTCCAGATCTAAAATGAAATAACTTGGGCAACCAGAAACCTTTTCGCATGAAAATAAAAGGGTTTCTCACTGAAACAGACACTCTAGACACAAAAGAGCCATTCTCTAAGCCCAAAAAGGTTAAAAAATAGTAGATCTAGAAAACGACAGTCGCATGTAGTCAAACTAGCTTCAGATTTGGATCAACAATGGATGCATCCATCAAGATATTATCTATGAATTTACAAGGTAAGTTCCTTAGATCAAAAACCAAAGGTCACCGCTCACAAAAAAATCACAAATCAGTACACCAGTATATCGCATGGTTAAAACCCTCGAAGAGGGAAACAGTCTACGGCCTGAGCCAACGTGACCACTTCAAGAAATTTATTAATATAAAAAGAAAAGTTACATATGTTTCTCTCATAAATGGTTACCAGACAAATGACCCTCCATGCTCTTTAAATAGAGATCATGGACCAATCGGGTGTTAATTCATGGATCAAGTGTCATTAATACCGAGGAGAGAGTGAATATTCATATCACTACAAATCATGACCGTCAAATTATAAGTTACAAATGTACATAGTAAAGAAACACACTTTACCTAACTCTACACTAGACCAAGTTATACTTAACTATTTCCTATGTGTCAGAATATGCTAACACATTTACCATGATTGATTTAAACATTGAGACAATATTTTTCACAATGAGACGCTTGACCAAGGATGAAAATGGTTGGCCATGGTTGATTTTCATATTAAGACAATATTTTTCATAATGTGACATTCGACCATGGCTGACCATGATTGACCATGGTTGACAATGCTCGAGAATGGTTGACCATGGTTGATTTTCGTATTGAGACAATCTTTGTCATAATGTGACATGGGACCATGTTTCATATTTATATTGAGACAAACTTTGTCACAATGTGGCATTGGACCATGTTTCATGTTTATATTGAGACAACCTTTATCACAATGCGACATTTGACCGTAGTTCACAATGGTTGATTTTCATATTGAAACAATCTTTATCACAATGTGAGATTGGACCATGTTTGACCATTGTTGAATAAGACTATAAACATAGAAAAATTATATTAAACCATATGATTAATATTATAAACCCTATGAATAATATTATACCCTAGGAAATTGAACCCTTAGATAAATAAATACAAGAAATTGATATTGCACCCATCATTTTAAACCCAAGAAATTTATAAACCTAAGGATGAACCATCATTATAATCCTAAGGGATTTATATTGCATCTGAGGGATTTATATCAATAAACACAAGGGATTGATATTATAAACCCAAGGTAGTAATAAACCCAACATATAAATATTAAAAAACCTAAGAGATTATAAACCCAAGGGAATAATATTAACCTGAATAGAATAATATTATAAACCCAAGATTTTTAAACCACAGTATAAAAATTATAAATCTAAAAATAAACATCATTGATCATGATTAACCACTAAAAAAAAAGGACATTGGTGAGGGTCAAAAAATGTCACCATAATCTCATTGGTGATGATCAAAAGAGCCTTCGTCACCAAAAACTGAACCTCACCAAAGTTGGCATCATGAAAATTATAAGTGTTGTGGTGACATTCAAGGTCCATTGCCAATAATGGTTTATAATGAAGGATAGTGATTTTCACCATTTCATATGAGAAATGGTGATCGAACTTAACCTCCGTCACAAAAAATTGAACGTCATCAAATGTGGCATCTCCAAAAGTATAAGTGTTGTTATGGAATTTAAGGTTTGTCATGAATAATATTATAATGATGGATAGTGACCATCACCATTTCATATAAACACCATCGATTTATGGTGATGGACCTTTCATGGTCATCACTATTGATGCATATATATGGTGACATTCATTAACTATCACCATTTCAGATTTTAATGAGGATCGGAAAATGTCACCATCAACTCATTGGTGATGTTCAAAAGAGTCTCTATCACTATAAATTGATCATTGACATTCCATATCAATATCAAGGCACGATGGAATCGAACCACCAACCTCCTTCTTGTAAAGAAGGTGCTCTTTCATTGACTTAGCAACCTTTAAAGAATTAGACTTTAAAAAATTAATCTTGAAACTTTATAAATTTTAATTCTACAACTTTCAATAAATTATAAAATTTTGTAAAGTGTTTTGAAATATTTTACTAAATAAGAAAAATAGCAACTAATTTTGTACCTAATGGTTATGGAAGTTATGAAAACTGGATGGAAGAAAAAATAGTCATATATAAGATACTCATATGTTCAATTGAATAGTCAATTAGAAGTGAAACTTTGAAGACATTGAGAGCCTATAAATAACCTATAATCATCAAATCTAGAATCCGCAATTACACTAAAAATTGATTTCTCACCCTATGAATCATGTAAATATGTTGTGATAGCATAAAAATGTTCCTCTAAAAGATTGATTTGCATGCCAAAAATCCAAAAAAATTGAGTATATATGACACAATTATGAATAATGAGCTACATGCTTGAATCCTACTAGCTATGGGGTCTAGAAAAGTAATTGGGAGTGCTTCTTGTTATTAATTAATTAAATATGTCAAAATACAATGATCCTGAAATGTAACAACTAAATGGATGTTAAAAATTGTAAGCACAAAGTTTGGCTAATATATGTTACACCAACAAAATATCACAGGGGCATTCAGACACTTCCAGATCCATACCAAGCATGAGTATCCAAATTTGTAATTGTATGGATACAAGGAAAGCACTCTCTAACTCTCAATGTTAACTATTTCCTTCCACAAGTAATTCAACTAGTGAAGGGGTGTGAAGACAAGAACCTCAAATAAAAAAAAAACTAAACATTAGAAAAACACACTTCATCCCCCATCTAACTTTATAGAATAGGTCTATGGGAATAAAAAATGATCAATAGAGAATACAAATAGAGTGGGAAAAATAAATATGATAAGCATAAAATAAACACCAACAAAATCTACTAATTTGAACATGTTTAAGGGACATTAAATAGAGATGGCATCCATAGTACATTAAAGTGACATTGGTCAATTTTTGGATTGGTTAATTGTCAACTATCCATAGTGCCACCAATATAATGAGATGTAACAAGAGATGTTCGAATTAATGGAGAAACATGTTTAAAGCTCACATTGTTTCTTGATAACCATTGTCTCTAATTGAAAAAAATGCATAGTTCTATTGCATAAATGCAAAACATGAACACAAAAGTGAGCATAAATCCTAGAAGCACAATCTACCTTAATGGAGAAAAACAAGAAATAAAAACTTACGTGCAATGTAACAACCATTGAAATGATAGAAACATGAAAGAAAATGTCGTGATACTTGTCATCAAGGAAAAAAAAATCATATCACCTACAACGATGAATTTATAAACCTTTTTCAGAAAATGGTGTTAATACACTAACTATATTCGGTTGGAAAAAATAAGTCAAGGAGGCATTTTAAAATCAACCAAAATTATTTATTCATGGCATAAAACAAGCTTAATATTAAAGCATTGAAGATAATCTTACTATAAAATTGAATAGAATATTCAACCAAAGGATATTATCAGAGGAATTAAAAAGGAAATAAAAAAGATGGGCACATCTTACTTCAGCCGATAGCTAGATCCACACGAGCAAGGAACCCCCAACCTATTCACATAAATTATGGTGACAAAGAATGAACTATTTGACTGCCAATACTTTTTGGTTGCTCATATCATAAAAGTGCCATATCAAGAGCATATACCTTTGGTAAATAATGCTCAGTTTTCCAAATGTAATATCGTCACAATCATTATGATATCATCATTAGGAAACTTTTTTGCATAAAAAACATAATAGCAAGAACTGTTTGATTCATCACCAATGTAAAATAAGCTTCATGTATTGGAAAAAAAAAATTAGTGGATTTGTTTTTGAATGACCGATAGATACATGATCTAACCCAAGCAGCTCAAATTATTGATAATGCTACCTAAAATGGAGAATCAAATATGATAAAATATATTTCAAATCAATTGTATGAGTCTATTATTACCAAAACAGAGCATTGTATGAACAATTGATGTGTGACATGAAAACTACTAAGACATACGAAATTTGAAAACTAAACATCATGTATTGAAATTTGAAAAAAAAAATTAGTGTATTCATTTTTGAATCAGTGATAGATAAATGCTCTAACCCAAGTAGCTGAAATTATTGATAATGTTACCCAAAATGGAGAATAAAATATGAGAGAATATATTTCAAATCAATTGTATGAATCTATTAATACCAAAACAGAGCATTGTATTAACAATTGATGCATGACATGAAAACTTATAAGACATTTGAACTATATCATTATGATCTACACAAACTTTGGATTTCCTGCAATATCAACAATATGAGAAATAAGAATACAAATATCTAATACAAAACAAATAATAAATTGGACCAATCCTAGGGAAAAGAAGCTTCTATGATTCTCATCACCCTTTTCAAGGGAATTTTTCAAAATGTACATCATGAATAAGGTCATTGTGATGGCTTTGCAGCCTCCATAATGGTCTCCATGGTCTAGTTTTATAAGTAGTTTGATCCCCACTTTCTGCAAAGAAATAGGTTTGAAGCGCTAAATGGTAAGTTGAAAACGTTTCATATTGAACAACATGTTTAAATTTCTTCAACCGATCATGACTTTCACCCATAAGAAAAACCTGCAAACACAAAGATAGAGCAAGTCCCATAAATTTTGATCTAGTTTCCAAAGTTTCACTTGATGGTTCAAGGTTTGACTATTATGAATAGTGCAGAAAATGTGAAACTAATATAAGAAAAAGAGTCAACATTGTATCCATTAGGTTTGAGTTTGAAGCAATTGAGTTTATATTTTGATCATAAGAAAGAAAAAAACTACATTTAGAAAATCTAGGTTCTAATGAATGGTTTTCCCTTATAATTTTGGCATAGCAAAGATGGTGGATAACTATATTGGTTATTTTGTTACATATGAAGAAGGCTGGTTGAAAATGGTGGATAGGAGAATGGCTCATACAATGGTTGAACTAGATATCAAACATGATATCTCAGTGGAGTTACAAATTGAGTGAGGAAACCAAGCCTATACTCAAAAAATTAACCATTAGAGAATACCATTTAGATATGGGTTTTTCATGTGGTAGGTCACCTGCACTTAATCCAATATTTGAGGAAATAACCAACCAACTGAGGGTACACAATTGTTTTTTATTTAACTATTTAAATAGATCATAAAGTAACTTATAGAATTTCCTACATCCAACCCATGTATCTTTGAAAACAATTATTGAACCTTAAAACCATTAAGAAATTAAGCCAATATGATCAGACAAGAAATTTTTTGAGAACCTACCTCATTTAGGATATAAATGGGAAACTAGTGCTACATGAAAAGACCATTATTCTTGAAGAACGATGGCACTCCCATTGTACTCATTTAAGATACTCCTGTAGTTGAAATTCCAAGCTGAAATTCATTTCCCATTATGTTAAAAAATAACTCCTCCCTTTATAACTCTTTTTTAGGTAGAGATGCATCTCATCATTCCATCACATAAGGCGGTAAGGTCACTCCATTGAAATTTCCAATTAATGTTCTTGCATGTGCATACATGAAAATAGTATCTTCTCAACCGAGACCTCTAGCATGATTAACACACTAAGGTCATATATTTTCCTAGGGAGACTTGATAGATTATCGAAGCTAATATAATATTTGTTTAGAGGAGTCACTGGAGACTGAACTAGATCTTTTATTGGGAACTTTCCAAAAGAAAATAATTCCTTCGGGGATTAGGGAATAATGACCTCTTTTTTTCATATAGTCCAAATTCCTATTGTCTATTTCAAATATGTACCTGATAGCATGCACCTACCTCCTAAACATATCTATTAGTATCATGTGTTTATTAGACAAAGAAAAATAAGCTGCAAATAAATAATTCTAGATTACTCCACATCCCCCCCACCCCCCACCTCCTAACATAACAAAACTGAAGCATAAGAAAAACATAGAAAACTATGTACCACATATCTATGTTTCTAACTTATGGTTTTTTATATTTAATTTAACTTGAAGGTATCTTAAAAAAACCCTTGAGATATTACATATTATGTGTTGATAAAACATGTTGACCAACTTCTAGAAAATATACTACAATCTTTTTTCCAATTTTCCTTTTACTACACAAACAAGGGAGATGTAGGGAGGCCATAGTTTTGGAATTTCCACTAAATATATGCAACGTCTTATAGATGTTCCCCTCATTATTATTTTTTAGAAACCTACTCACCTAGAATTACCAAAAATCATATTTTCAAGCATTTTAACTATATACTTATTTAGATTTAAATTTAAAAATATAGATGCTACCCATTCAATTAGATGGGTGAACAGCAAATTTAGTAGTATTTTATCTATAATTCAACAGATGTTCTTCTAATTTTTAAAAATGCATTCATAGAATATTTCCGTCACTGAGAATTTAGAGATGCTCCCAAGTTTCCTTCCAATGTAGAGCAACAAGTCTTTTCATGGATAAAGGTATTTGATTTGGGCTTCCATATCATGAGTGAATGACTAAGGCATGGTTTACAGTCTCAAGGTTCAATAAAAATAATCTACTTGTTAGCTTTTTCAGTTGAAGAGCACTCAATCATACATGTCACGTTGAGGGAAAATAAATTTCATCGCTTAAAAGAATAGGCTTCTATGTATCCACAAAAGGAAAAGTAAAAAAGTTCTTAAAAATCAAACAAAAAAAAGGTTACAAGCCAAAAATATCTCTGTATGGTCAATTGAAATAAATTAAATATTTTTAAATCCTGGAATATTAGTATACTCGGTGTATTTGAGAAGAATTCACAAAGAATACAAATTGTAAACTATGGTTTTCAACTCCTAAGAAGTGAACCTGCAAAAATACAATAAAAATACATTGAAGGTTTAATTCTCATAGACAAATACTCAACGAACCATGGGCCATCAATGCATCACTTGAGTGAGCTACCTCCAAATGTGATCAAATGGTTACAATATGTTCGCTCTATGCAGGGCTTTCTCAATAGTTTCTAAGACAACCTTATAAACCACTATTATGGTCTATGGATCTAGGATGAGAAATCAATCATACTCATTTAAGAAACTTAATGTTCAAATGATGATATCTTGAGCATGCAAAATTTCCTTCTTGTAGAATGTCGAAAAAATATTGTCTATGTGTGAATGTTTTCCTTTCCCTCAAAAAATTATGCTTCTCAAGGACTTGGGTAATTAGATTTGTAAAGAGAATAAACTTGATGCTTCACTTTAACTAGAACTAGAATCCATTGTAATAAGCTGTCAATAGTAAAGATGATAGTCAACATATGAACATGATGTCATACAATAGGAAGATTAACAACACAAGGAAAGTAATTTTTGGATAAGGTATCTGATGGCTTAAAACGTTGCTACCTAGAGACAAAACTCACTTCTTATGTATATCATTTATTAATAACCAGAATTCCATACATGTCTTAACCAAGTGAAAGAAATATAAACAACAATTATGGACATATATCATGTGCATATTCATGCCTTTTGACCCCATGCTTAGTTATTCTACCCCCTGCCAGACCCCTAATTCCATACCATGATTTTTTAATTTTAATTTTTTTAATGGGAATAGAACTACTATGCCTCCGAAACGATCCTCATAATTTCCTCAATGAGCTTCTATAAGTAGACAACAAAGCAGATGTTGAAATTTGTCTTTTTGTCTCTAGTTCTTGTGTTTTGAGGGGACCTAAATCATGATAAATTTTTACAAATAACTACCATCAAGTACATACTAAATATGTTGGGGCCAGTGTTGACTAGAGCCATACTTGACCTCTATATCATGAGAATTAGACTACCCTCTATGACTAAAAATACCAGATACACCTCCATTGCTTGTATTTGTATCATTATAAGCAAGCTTCAAAGCTTGTACAACCTAGCCCATAAATGGTTGATGTGAAACTTCAAGCTGAGCACACATGGAAGTAATAGTTTCAAGTTTGTTGTTGAAGGGGGGATTGTTACCTGATGCAGGGTTCCCCAATGATTCCAATTGAACTTTACTTGTAAGGAGAGACCGATCCCATGTAACCAGGATTTCCTTCTCAGGTGTTTGTGACATATCAATTAGTTTCCTTCTAGTAAGAAATTCCAATAACACTACTCCATTACTATACACATCACCCTTCATAATCAGATGCCCAGTCATTACATATTCAGGAGAAACGTAACAGCAGAAATATATAATGACTAATTATCCGAAATTTGTTAAAAAAAATTAGATGGTAGAGATTATTTGGAAGAAGAAAAAGTAGACAAACCAATACTCGTGTAGAGTTTGAAAATTATTGGAGCTTCCTACAAATTGTGCTAAATATTTTACGACTACCATACTAGATCACTAGCTCATTTGAAAACTAAGTTAAAGATATGTTAAACAATTAAAGGTCATATAATTTTTTAACTAAATTTAACTAAGATGACTTGAGATCTCTTTACTGTATAACTATTTGGAACTTAGTTCAACGTATTGTATGACTAAGATCAAACAATGAAAGGTCATGATTGATCGTTCTTTCCTAGTCCCATCAGAAAAGGAAGATAATGATGCCACCGAGATTCCACATGTTATAATAAGGTCTTGATGTAGGCAGACCTGTAATACTATACAGTTCTATTTTGACATCCACAACATAAAAAAAGAGTAAGAATTTCAACCTACTGTAGGTTTACCTTTTTCTAGTCCTTGGTCCTACATAAATCATTCGGTGGTAGGGTGGAAACGTGAAGTTGGGTTACACTTTTGTGAGAATCGAGGGCCGAAAATTTTTTTTCGGCAATAGTCCGACCAAAATTTTTCCAAAGTTTGGCTGAAATCTGTAATATTTTGGCTGAACTTTCTTATAAAGTTCGGCCAAACTCATGATTCCGTTTAGATTGACGGCCCACTGACGGCGCGGGCAAACAGAATTTTTGCCGGAGATGGGAAAATCGGCAACAAAAGTTCGGCCGAACTATGAGTTCGGCCGAACTATTGTCTATAAATAAATCACCCACGAATTTGGTTTGTTTACCTGTTTCATTATTCATGGGAATTTGTGTCACTGTCATTGCTGCTCCCGTCCGCGCTGTTGCTGCTCCCATCCACGCTGTTGCTCCCATCCGCGTTGATGCTCCTTTCATACGGGTATGTTCAACCTTACTTCTATGGTTTTTAACCGATACTTTAGTTTTGTTGCTCCCTTCATCGGGTATGTTTGACCATAGTTCTATGGATGTAATAATTTATCAGTAACGATCATTTTCCATGTGCTCATCATTGTATTATAAATTGTGAGGGTTACAGAAGAAAACCGTTTTTTAATGTTCGTGATTTACTTGTATGAGTATTCAATTACATTTAATTCAAAGTTTTAAAAATGCTCAACCGCTTAATGGATTCTGCGTCATGAATTTACACGTGAAAAAATAGTTAACAAAAGGGCTGACATGAAAACTGTAGAATCATTTCACCTTTTGGTGGTTTTATGACTATCTTAGAAAATAGAAATGACATAATGAACCCAAATTTCATGAGAGGTTGTATTATAAGAAGTTTACATAAACCAAAAATCCATGTTTTACATGGCCAAGTAAACATCATATTCGAAGGGTTGGGATATTCGTAGCTAGGAAGCCTCTATCTATGATTCACATGACTATCTTTTTTTTCAGCCAGAAAAAAAATGCTGATGTATTAATCGGTTCATTTTCAGAAAACATATTCTCAGCTGTGCAGCGAGAGAGACGATACATATCAACCAGCAGTGTACAGTGCCTATCTAAGATAGAGAGGCATTGATGACAGTGGGAAAACATATTACTGGGGGGCTTAAACCACGTCCCATCATGATTAGAATCCATACATCCCCGTAGAAAGACGAAAAAACTATAGAGACGTGGAAAAAATTTATACACCAGCTTGTTAGTCATAAGATAAGACATTATAAGAGTTTAGGAAAATATATAAACAAAAAATAGGATAAGGAAATAGCCTGTTGATACAACAGCAACCCTTGGAGAGCCATTGTAAATTATGGGAGCACAGACAGTGTTGTAGCAGGCTCGCCTGAATTGCCAAAAAATGGAGGATTTACATGACTATCATAGAAAATAGAAATAACATAATGAACTCAAATTTCTTGACAACTTATATTATAAGCAGTTTACATAAGCCAATGAGTGATTCACATGACAATCATAGAAAATAGAAATGACATAATGAACGCGAAGTTCATGACAGGTTATATTATAAGCAGTTTACATAAACGCACCAGTGATTCACAAGTATCTATTCTCTTTATTTAATATATTAACTGTACCCTCTGAAAACATAACAATAATAGTAATACTACACACCATTGAGTTAAACATGAAAAATAGATACTAAGTACAAACATACTAAATGATATCATTACAACCTTTTTATGGTCATTAAATTCTATAATCACAACCAATCTGAAATTGTTTAGTTTTGTGGTTTTTAACTGATATTTTAGTTCTGTTATGTTCGACCTTAATTTTGTGGTTTTTAACTGATACTTTAGTTCTGTGGTTTTTAACCGATACTTTAGTTTTGTTATAAATACGTCTTTCTATATTCCAAACTTTATACCTTAGCTGAAATCACATATATCTGCATCTTCTTTCAGGCATTTTGTAACCTTCCTTAGACTATCCGCAATCTACATACTTAATTTATAAAAACTAATCTCAATAGAAAACAGGAAACTTATGTAGAAAAGATGCGAAACCGAAATTGCAGAGGCCCAAAGTAATGTCATATAGTGTATGAAGTTTTAAATT
>JAXQQM020058653.1:0-41892 GCA_034641835.2 Pinus albicaulis
AAAACACATGTCAACAGTCGCATGTCTTCATCTTCATTTAGTGGGTTGCCATCAAGGACAACACTCTGCATCATATTTCCAACATATTGGTCATTTCCCTCAAATGCTCAGCCATATTAGGTATAAATCTGCGTAAAAAGTTCATCTTACCATTGAAGGCCTGAATCTCTTTCTTATTCTGTGGCAGATCTATGAGTTGAATTACCTCCACTCTGGCTGGAACAATGCGGATGCCATCTTTGGAGATGATATGTCCAAGCAATTTTCCTTCATCCATGGCAAAAAGAATTTTCTTGGGGTTGAGAGGAATCCCAAACTTTCTACAATGCTAAAAAACAACTCTCAAATGGTGCAAATGCTCCTCATATAAACCTGAAAATACTGTCAAATCATCCAAATAAACAACCAAAAAAACATCTTTTTCATTTGCGAAAGCAATATCCATTGCACGTTGGAAGGTGGCTCCAATGTTCTTCAGTCCGAAGGGCATCTTAGCATACTAGAAGGTTCCCCAGGGTGTTGTGAAGGCAGTTTTATCTTGGTCCTTCTCATGCACCAAGATCTGGTTGTACCCTGAGTAGCCATCAAGTAGTGACATCCTAGATGCTCCGACTACTCTCTATAAAATATGGTACATTTTCAAAAGTGGATAGTTATCCTTTAAGGAAGCTTTATTCAAGTTCTGAAAATCAATACACAATCTTATCTCACCTGTCTTATTATGCACTAGGACCAAATTTGAAATCCAGTCAGAAAATCTAATGGGAACTATGATACCTACTTTGTACAACCTATTTACCTCCTTTTCAATCGATGGCAGCAGCTTCAGATTGATTCTTCTCAGCTTCTGTTTGAAAGGCTTCTGACCCGGCTTGATAGGAATTGTATGCTGGATTATGTTCTTGTCATATACTTTCAAATCTGAATAATCCCATGCAAATACATCAGAAAATTCAGCAACAAATTTAACATACTTCTCCTCTACCTCTGGGGATAATGCCTTTGATAGCTTGACAAACTTGGGCTGGTCAGGTGTTCCAAGATTCACATCTTCAACTCCTTTCTCCATGGGCACCAAGCTTGGCTTCTTCGTAACATCATCCTGGTAAAAAAGCTCCTCTAGAGATATGACACCTCTAGGAATTACATTATCCTTTAGCTGCAATATGTCCATTTGGTTTGTTTCCAATTCTTGATCATCAACCACATACTCACCTTCTATTGGAGTGTCTTTGAATTTTCCATCACCCTGCGAAAATGCATTAATCTCATTATCATCCCAAAATAATTGCCAATACCTTAAATTGTCTGGAACAGCTGGCCTATGTTTGACATAGATTTCAAACTTATTTCTGGAGTTCATCGGAATCTTCAAGTTGTTGGCAGTAGTGGCCAGGGAATTAGCAATCAGATTCTGCATCTTGGGTACTATTGTCAAAGTATACTCTGGGAATGTCTTCAAAATGTCCATGACTACATTTTTGTATGCCCTCAATCTTGGATGCTTAGTTTGATATTCTCCTTTCACCTGTTTGATTATCAATTCGGAGTCACCATACACAGAGATCCTTTTTGCATTCAACTTTTTCAAAATTTTGAGACCTGCAATCAAAGCCTCATATTCTGCTTCATTGTTAGAGCAGTCAAAAGCTAGCTTATAAGCACAAACTCTAACATTGCTGGGAAACTTCTCAGGCTGGAAAACAGGGCTCTTAATCCATATCCCAATGCCAGCTCCATCCTTACCAACATCTCCATCAAAATCCATACTCCACAGGCCTTCTTCTTCTTCTTGAAGATGCTGGAGATTTGTTTCTTTCTCTTCTTTACCTTGGCTGTTTTCTGGCTGTTCACTATCCTTTTGCTGCTGGCAGGCAGGAGGCTTAGAAATGTTTTCTACTTTATCCTTTTCCTTTTTAAGGACTTCTCTAAAATTGTCTGAAATATTAGGTATTTCATCCACTTGTACCAACTGAACATTCTCATCATTTAAACCACCATCAGAATACAAGACAAAATACTCTAAATCTGTATGAACTGCATTAATGTGATGATTTACAGGCTTCTCTTTGCTGGTAATCATATATTTAATTTTCTTTTCCCTATATAACCTTCTCAACTGGTGAAATACATGGATAGTGGCATAAGAGAAGTCAATCTGCATGGTTCCCTTAAGTTTTGCACCCCAAGACCTAGATAGAAGCATTCCAAACTGTGGTGGGACATCAGCAACAACTACATCCATCAAGACATTCTTTGCCGAAATATGATCTAAAGACACTACCAAATCTTTGATTAGACCAATACAGTGGACCCTACTTGAGTCAAAGGAATAAAAATCATGATATTTTCGAGTAATATCAAGGCCTAGCTTCTCCATGACAGCTTTGGGCATCAAATTATGTGAGGACCCAGAGTCTAACATAGTGTTATGAAGGATAAACTCATGTAATCTAAGACTCAGGTAAAAAGGAGGGACTTCATTTTCTTCAGATTCTTCTGTGGCTGGACCGAAAATAAGTTCAGGGTAGTCATCTTCTACATTAACCATATCAGAAATAGAGTCTATTTGCAAGACTTTGAACACCTGAGTTTTATATGCACTATTCTTCACCAACTCTGTGAGGGGCATAGACACTTTTAACTTAGAAATTTCATTTTCTAAATTAAAGGAGGAAGATTTTTCTACCTCTTTAATGGGCGAGTCTTTCTTCTCTGTTGGCTCCTTTTCTGTGCTCTGCTGGATCTTT
This sequence comes from Pinus albicaulis, assembly GCA_034641835.2. Lineage (NCBI taxonomy): Eukaryota > Viridiplantae > Streptophyta > Pinopsida > Pinales > Pinaceae > Pinus > Pinus albicaulis. The sequence continues at coordinate 2,751 of JAXQQM020058653.1, forward strand.
TCATTTACTGTATTAGCAGCTGCAGGTGCTTTGCTAGAAGAAGGGTCAGCCGGCTCTATTGCTTTCTTCTATGCATCGTTCTTCATTTGAAGTTATTTTCTCTTATGAATGGGACTGATTGTAACCTCTCTGTTCCTTAAAGAGTATTGCCTTTGTTGAGCCGATAGAGCGTTCATATATCCTCTCTGGTATTCATCGGACTCTTCTTCCAATGTTGTGTCATTGGCCAAAATGAAATTTTGGTCTTTTTGGATGTCTAGAGTCGCCACTGTGTATTCTTCGTCTTCTGTGAGGAAAAGTGGCGCACCATCAGCTGTGAAAAAGTGATTAAACTCAATCATAGGATCATCATCATCTGAATCTGTCCCTTGGACGTAGTTCTGTTGCAATGGAGTTTTAATTTGTTGCTATGGTGGCGCAGCTTGGTCCTGTGTTCTTTGCTCTCTCTGTTTAATTCTGAATTGCGGCTGCTGTCCTCTGAAATTCGGATTTCTTATTTGAGGCTCAGGTCTGTCTGCAATGGTTAACCTATCAACCATTTTTTCCACTGTTCTAATCAAAGTGTCCATTTTGCTATCTAAATTAGAGGCCTCCTCTTTTATTGTAACTCTTTTCTCAGCTCTGGCTCGTGCTTTTTTAGCCAACAGATTAGCTTCAACATTTAATGCTACCTTCTGAATGTCTTCAAGTGAAGACAGATCTCTTTCACGCAACTGATATGCCATGTCGGCATCAAATCCATCAGGAAATTTCAGCAATGCTAATCCCACAGGAGGCTTCAAGTTAGCTAGGATAGCATTATGTACAACATTGAATCTTAAACAATAGTCCTGCATGGTTTCACCTGCATTTATTTTAATGTTCTCATACTCAGACAGAATTTGGAGTGGGTTCTTTTTTACCTCCCACCGGTCCAGGAACTGAGTGTGCAACTCCTACAAAGTACGAATTGAGCCTAGCGGTAAGGCTCTAAACCACTTTCTGACTTCACCTCTGAAGCTTTGAACAAACAACCTAGTTGTTACATTCTCTGCTTCTACCTCATGTAAATCAAAAAATTCATTCATTTTATCAACGTGCTGTTAGGCCGTGATGCTCTAAGTGGCATAAAAAATGGTAATTTTTCTTTGATAGTCAGCAGGAATATCATTAAGGACCTGGGGTAAAACCAGGGGTGCATATCGGGCAGCCATGGCTCTGGGAGGATTTAAAACAATGTTTGTAGGATTTGAGGGAGGTGTTGATGGAGGAGATGAAAATTGGGAATTGACTGATGGGAATGCTGATGAATTGGGAGGAGGAAAGGTTGTTCCTGATGATTCTGAAGGCTCAGGAGTATTAGTTACAGTGATGGACTGAGCAGAATTCAAAATGTAATTGGCAATGGAGGAATTTTCTCTTTGGACTTAAATATCTATAAGGAAGTTAGGATCTAAAACTGTATCATCAATGTCGTTTTCAAACTTATTCCTAAATAAAGAAAGCTCAAAATTCTCGACAAAGGAAAGATCTTCTACAAAAAACCACTCACAGGGCCAAGTATAGGATCTGAAGACGGGTCTGGGGCTTAATTATCCTTCTTGTCTTCTAACAATTCTTGGGATGAGATTTGGATTTTCAAACACAGGGGGAGGATTTGGATCTGGATTAGCCCTCGTGTATCTTCTTGAAGCCAGTGTGGTAAAATTTCTATTTTACAAAATTTTATTTCCATCCTAGCAAACTCTGAACATCATCATCCAGAGTGCAGGAATTTACAAGGAAAAATGTTACTGGGGTGATGAATCTTCTATACTAAACAACTTCCCCAGTATGGTCACTAGAGATGTTAGCTCCTGAATTGGACCCCAAGCTGAAAAAGGGCAAAACAGGGTAACAAATAAACCACGCCCAGCCTTGTAGCTAGCCCTACAAGGACAGGAGAGGGCTCTCTCCGTAAAGATAGATATTCAATAAAACACAAGAGTGGACTGATATTAGGCTAGGTAAAATGATAGGAAATAATTTTGATAAAATGAATAGATTTTCAGGGATGCGTGGGACAAAAATGGGACAGTTTGAAACTGGGGATTAAATTAGGACACAGGGTATTTCATGGGGCAAGATAGGGAGGATATTTAGCAATTAAAGTTTAATAAGGATGGGATGGAAAGACTGGTTAGGAACTGAAAAGGGCATAATAAATCGATCCTCTTCAAACAGAAGAAAAACACAGAGTATGAACATTTTCCCAAGGCAGGGCATAAAAAATGGATCCTACCTTTCTATCTTGAAAGCATTCAAAAAGAAATGTTTATGGATGAATGGAACACATAACAATTTACATATGAAACAAAGGAGAGAGACGAATGCTAAATCTCATACCACATGGATCCCACAAATCAGAGTTGCATCTGTTATTAATCCTTGTCAAACTGTACAATGGAGCGCAAAATGTTCTTTCACACTTTTCCCCTACTGCTGAGTTGCAGACCTCGACTCATGATTTACATTTACAATAAATAAGCTGAAATGTGGGAACATGGATCCACAGAAAAAGGGAGCTGTTCTGACAGCTCAAAAACTGAAGTACAATCATAGAAAAGAAATACAACAATCTACCCCTGAAAATAATGGACAGCATTGAATTTGACCACTTGGAGATTTCGCTGTTATGCTGTATGGAGAAAAAAATAGGCAATCCGAAAGCAGATTTCCTACTTTGCTACTGTTGTAACAATCTTTGATTATTTTAGCTCTCAGCCTTTGACTGTCGCTTTGCTTTCCTTTACTTGTTTGGAGAAAACTGACTTTTTTAAATAAAATGTTGCTCAAAATAAAACTGAAATGAAATTATGCATTTTGTGAAGGGAAACCGATTTTGAAATGAGAGAAGGGAAGAGAAGGAGGCGGGACCTGCATCACAATCGCAATCAGAATAAAAGGCAGAGGGAATACAATATACAATGGAGCGAAGAACTTTTGATACGATTAGGGGGAAGTCTGATGTTGTAATCGCAATCAGAAGGTGAGGAAGGAACGTAATATATAACAAAACCTTTGAAATGCATGTTTGCGATAGATTTTAATACACACGATGATCACAATCGGGGATCGGAGGGTGGGGCGGAACATAACACAATATAACATTTCCGACGTGAGGAGAGAAAGGCCCTTTGTAAGTTTGAAACAAAATTTAATTTAACAAAGGGGCAAGGTCTATTTATAATGAACGGGCGGAGTTATTACGTGGTGGGCCTGCAGGTCAATCGGGACTGGGAATGAAGGGGAGTGGGGTATAACATATACAATAATGCCAATGCGAGCGATAGCTGTGGGCCGTCGGATGGAGTGGGGCGATCGACGGCTATGGAATGGTCAGGAGTTGGCCATCGGCGGGAGCCAATTAGAGGGGGATGATTGGAGGCAGCGATTGAGTCTGGGCTGTCCGATCAGTGTTGGGAAAAATACTAAGAGGGGGGGGGGGTGAATCAGTATTTAGGGCTGACTGAAAATTTTTTACTTTTTCTTTCTCTAAAACCCATACGCTACTTTACTGAAGCCAACTCGCGTATATACGTGGATATTCTTAATAAAACTTGCGTATTACTAGAGATCTCATAATGCAGATAATTCTTTACTTAGATCATTTCATCATTCCTTCATTAGATGTTTAGTAAGCAGTAAACAGGTGCAGTAAGAATAGAATAAATCATCACACATAAACAACACACATGAACACCAAGATTTAAGGTGGAAACCCAAATCGGGAGAAAACCACCGCTGCCGTCATCTTAGTCTTAAATATTTATTATAAAGAAAACATATTACAACCATGTACTGGCACAAACTCATATCAGCACGCAGGCACCCACCTGTAGAAGGCTACAACCTTCTCTTGTTTACCAGCCTCTCTTGGAAGGGAGCTACAACCCCCTGCTCTCGTTTACCAACCTCTCCTAGAAGGGAGCTACTACCCCCTGCTCTCGTTTACCAGCCTCTCCTGGAAGGGAGCTACCACCCCCTGCTCTCGTTTACCAGCTACTACTGGAAGGGAGCTATAACCCCGTCACTGAAGGCTTCAACCCTCAGCACCATTGTGGACCACGTTTCATCAATTTTCATACTGGATCCATCAGCTTCCATACAACATATCTTGTAGGCAACTTTTCATCAAATTTTCAGACTGGACCACTCCACATATTTAAGCTCAACATACATCAAACTGAAACTTATAACCCCATCAAATCATTTATTGAATCATCAACCAACCAACCAAAAACTTGATCGTTAATCAACATATTCAGTAGCTTAATCAACATTCAATCAACCCAGATCTGTATGAATACATCAATGACAGATAGTAGTAAAACAGCAGAACAGATTAGACATTTCATTCCACATACTTTAGCAAAACCCTAGATTTCATACGCGCTTTTACTTCACTGAACCTGCGTATGCACGTGCTTTAACAGAAAAAAACCTACGTATACATCTGCACATATTTCAAGGCTGATCTCACATACCATACGCGCTTTTGTTGAATTGGATCCGCGTATACACGTGCTTTTCATGAAACGAACCTGTGTATCGATTTGTAACTTTTCAGGACTGTGCAACTCTTCAGATCAGATTACTCAAATCTCACCCTTTACTTCAGCAAAGATTCACCAGATCACAGATCTAAACATTTCATAAGCAGATCTAGACAATACATGGTCATTTCAGATCTAGAGATCCCTCTTCATCATTTTCTTCATCCATCATTATATTCATAGGTGCATCATAGATTCAGATTTATCAATTAAGAACAGAGTTCAAGCATGCAGATATTCCTTAGAGGAATTTATTCATCAAGAACCCTTACACATGCCCCACTTGCACAATGATCTTCCTCTCCTTATATAGATTTAGCTTTTATCAATACCATGAGTCAAAACCATTCAACCGCTGATGGTATTCCTGGACGGGATCAAATAGATAATCCAGCGCTCAATACAATGTGTTAAAACCATGGTAATGCCTCTTGGTTTTATAGATTTAGAGCGCAAATAGGCATACGCTACTTGGTATGTACTTTTCCACGTACATACGCTACTTCGCCTTTACAAACCCACATATTCTTTGTGACATATCATATTTATCATTTCTCTGACACTTACTGAAATTTCTTTCTTTGCTACTTCTGAGCTGCTTGTAGATACATCAGATTTACATCATTAATAAACTCATCAAGTCAATTTCCATCAAGGACAACTTCAACAAGTAGGTTGCTATCAACTTCATCAAGTAGGTTGTCATGAAGGAGAACATTCTGCATCATATTGCCAATAATCTCCCCCTTTCAACTTGATGGCAACCATGATGGTGTTTGATCACCACAACAGATAGATACATTGAATATAACCATTAGGCAAACACCATGATACTCTCCCCCTATTCAAACACCATGATACTCTCCCCCTTTGACATCAAGGGCAAAGGGTGGATCAAAACCAAAACAAGGTTTTTTTTTTCTTGTAGAAAGGAGAGCTCTGTAGATCTAATGTATACTGAAGTTACCATGCTCCCCCTGAGTTCATGCTAAATCTTCAACCATAATATTCAATGAAGTACATGAATATATGACCTTTCCTATCACCAAGGACTCAAACTTACATCAATGATCCAATCAAGTGGATTTACATATGTGACACAAGTACCCAACCATGTGGGTTTACACAATTTGACTCAACTACCCAACCAAGTGGGTTTAAAAATTTGATCAAGTCCTTTCATGATTGAATATTACAATTTTACATCATAGGTCTCAACGTGACCTTTTCATTAAATTACAAATATGACCTTTTGTAACAATTCCCAAAAAGACCTCATGAGAGAGATCATTTTTCAGAATCATCATAATGCCAACAATGCATCCTTTCCACATAACCAATGCTCCCTCTTAGCTTGTGCATCCTGAACACTTTCAACAGCCAATCATCAAGGCATCTTTATCAAATATCAGAGAATGAAACAGAATTATGAGAACTAGAACACCACCAGAGATACCAAACAGCACTGCAGCTGTGCTGAAAAATGCTAACCCAGAAAAATTTGTCAGCAACCACGCATACGCAGTTTTCTGTGTATAAACTCACATATATACGCGACTGTCTTTCAGGAAACCTGCGTATCCAATTTAATCTTATTTTTTTAAGTAGATCTAATCTTCTGTAGGGCAGAGACTACTCCCAGCTTCTGTCTGAGATATTCGAATGCTTCTCTGGAGTATATGAGAGAAGAAAGATAGGACAATGTAGCTATGTTTTCAAGTGTCATCCAATAGTTGTAGCATAATCACATCAGTAACCAAGCCTTCAGGCTCTTGCAGCATCAACATATTCTTCAAGAGGAATTATTACACTAGAACAATCTTCTTCAATAGACAATATGTGTCAAGCAATCATCCATGTAATCTGTTGTCACCAAGATCTTCATGATTTATATTTATTTCATAATCATGATGTAACATGTGTAGGAATTATGTATAAAAGGTCTCATCCATAACAAAATTCATCAGCAACAAACTCTACATGATCTATCCTTATCTCTGAATCATAAGACTTTCTTCTTATCCATGTGTGAAAACAAAAGATACTCTTCAGCAAAAGTAATCAGGGCTCATCCATAATCTCATCATAAGAAACCATGTATCATGTCATCATCATTTGAGCATGAGTATTACGAGAACTAAGGAATAAGCATATGTAATGCCAATAATGCAATCATTAGTAGTTAGACTAATGCTCCCCCTGAACCTGTGCTCCTGTTCTTGAGCCATCTTACTGTTTTTCTTATCAGAAAAGCATGCGCTTCTATCTCCAGCAGAACTCGCGTGTATACGTGGCTTTAGTTCACGAAACCCGCGTATGGAAAGTGAAATACAGAAAATTTTTCATAGCTTCATCTCCCCCTAAATTTGTACCATCTGTACCTGTCTTTTCTTGTCACATCAGATGCACTGTCAGAAATAAACACAACCAGAGTTACCAAACCAACCATGGGAATCACCATACATTGCTCCCCCTGTGATGATACATTACTAATCTCTATAATGTATCTCACATCATTCCTGTAGTCATTATGAGAAGTGAGCTTTAGAAGCGGATGACTAGTAGGATTATTATCCCCTACGTTTTTGACCGGTCCTCCACCTTTTTCCAGCTTTGCTTGAAATTTATTTTTGTGTGCTAGAAATTATCCAATTTCTCAGATCTATTCATCTTGCATTCCTTTTCTACATGTCCATACTTGTTACAAGCATAACATCTTGCGTGACCAGAAAAATAAGCATAGGGATCATAATGTGTTTTTCTATTCTTTCTTCTATTGCAATCAGCTGCTTTATGACCATACTTGCTGCATGAAAAACAATATCCCTTGAAGAAACCTGAGTACCTTTATGAGTAGAATCTGTTTGTTTGTGACTGAAATGATCTGCTTCTACAATTGGCTGCAACATGCCCATAATTGTGACATTTAAAGCATTCAACATTATTGATCAAAGGAGGGAATGATTTCTTTTGAGAGTCTATGATTGTCGGTTGACCTTTTGTTTCTTTCAACACTTCAGGTTTTGCATTGATATCCTTTGAATATTTAGCACTTTCTTGTGAACTAGATTCTCCTTTAACAGTTTCATGAAAACCAAGACCAAATTTAACAGAGGGAGACCTTTGACTACTAAGAATATTGTCCAGAATCTTAGTACTATCTTGAAACCTCAAGAGTTTATCTTTTTCTTCTAATTTACCTTTTAAAATGTTTACCTCATCCTCCAATATTTGGCATTGCTTCTTCATACTTTCTTCGACCCATCTTCCTTCTTCTACTTGATCATTTAGTTTTAAAATCTCTTCCTTCAACCCATTTTCTTGTTCTTCAAATGTTTGTAGAAGTTCTTCATTCTTCTTATTTGATTTTTCCGGATCTTCTTTGAGAGAGATGATTTATGCTTCAAGTTCTTCATTCTTCTTATTTGATTTTTCCAGATTTGTTTTGAGAAAGATGATTTTTGCTTCAAGTCTTCTACTTTGATAGGTTGCTTTATCCTACAGTCTTTGGTACATTTCTATTTTTCCATTCATTCTAGAGATCATATCTTTGTAGATAGATTCTCTCTTATCAAATGATCTTTATTGATCTTCAACTTTAATCTTGAGAGCTTCTTCTACATCCATAACATTACTTTCACTATTTTCACCATTGCATGCACAAGGAAGTGAATCACATGAACAACAATCAATACCTGTTTCATCATCTTCATTTTCTACTGCACATTTTTTCTGAGATATCTCCTTTTGAGTAGCCTTCTTCTTTTTCTTCCTTCCCATTGTGACGGATCTCCTTCAAGCGATCAAGCTTCTGCAGAAGGACCTACTCTGATTCCAATTGTTGGGAAAAATACTGAGAGGGGGGGGGGGGTGAATCAGTGTTTAGGGCTGACTGAAAACTTTTTACTTCTTCTTTCTCTAAAACCTATATGCTACTTTACTAAAGCCAACTCACGTATATACGCAGATATTCTTAATAAAACTTGCGTATTACCAGAGATCTCATAATGCAGATAATTCTTTACTTAGATCATTGCATCATTCCTTCATTAGATGTTTAGTAAGCAGTAAACAGGTGTAGTAAGAATAGAATAAATGATCATACATAAACAACACACATGAACACCAGGATTTAAGGTGGAAACCCAAATCGGGAGAAAACCACCGCTGCCATCGTCTCAGTATTCAATATTTATTATAAAGAAAACATCTTACAACCATGTACTGGCACAGACTCATATCAGCACGCAGGCACCCACCTGTAGAAGGCTACAACCTTCTCTCGTTTACCAACCTCTCTTGGAAGGGAGCTACAACCCCCTGCTCTCGTTTACCAATCTCTCCTAGAAGGGAGCTACTACCCCCTGCTCTCGTTTACCAGCCTCTCCTGGAAGGGAGCTACTACCCCCTGCTCTCGTTTACCAGCTACCACTGGAAGGGAGCTATAACCCCGTCACTGAAGGCTTCAACCCTCAGCACCATTGCGGACCACGTTTCATCAATTTTCATACTGGATCCATCATCTTCCATACAACATATCTTGTAGGCAACTTTTCATCAGATTTTCAGACTGGACCCACTCCACATATTTAAGCTCAACATACATCAAATTGAAACTTATAACCCCATCAAATCATTTATTGAATCATCAACCAACCAACCAACAACTTGATCATTAATCAACATATTCAGTAGCTTAATCAACATTCAATCAACCCAGATCTGTATGAATACATCAATGACAGATAGCAGTAAAATAGCAGAACAGATCAGACATTTCATTCCACATACTTTAGCAAAACCCTAGATTCCATACGCGCTTTTACTTCACTGAACCTGCGTATGCACATGCTTTAACAGAAACAAACCTGCGTATACATCTGCACATATTTCAGGGCTGATCTCACATACCATACGCGCTTTTGTTGAATCGGATCCGCGTATACACGCACTTTTCATGAAACAAACCTGCGTATCGATCTGTAACTTTTCAGGACTGTGCAGCTCTTCAAATCAGATTACTCAAATCTCACCCTTTACTTCAGCAAAGATTCGCCAGATCACAGATCTAAACATTTCATAAGCAAATCTAGACAATACATGGTCATTTCAGATCTAGAGAACCCTCTTCATCATTTTCTTCATCCATCATTATATTCATAGGTGCATCATAGATTCAGATTTATCAATTAAGAACAGAGTTCAAGCATGCAGATATTCCTTAGAGGAATTTATTCATCAACAACCCTTACACATGCCCCACTTGCACAATGATGTTCCTCTCCTTATATAGATTTAGCTTTTATCAATACCATGAGTCAAAACCATTCAACCGCTGATGGTATTCCTGGACGGGATCAAATAGATAATCCAGTGCTCAATACAATGTGCCAAAACCATGGTAATGCCTCTTGGTTTTATAGATTTAGAGCACAAATAGGCATACGCTACTTGGTACGTACTTTTCCGTGTACATACGCTACTTCGCCTTTACAAACCCGCGTATTCTTTGTGACATATCATATTTATCATTTCTCTGGCACTTATTGAGATTTCTTTCTCTGCTACTCCTGAGCTACTTGTAGATACATCATATTTACATCATTAATAAACTCATCAAGTCAGTTTCCATCAAGGACAACTTCAACAAGTAGGTTACCATCAACTTCATCAAGTAGGTTGCCATCAAGGACAACATTCTGCATCATATTTCCAACAATCAGATGGGCAGATCGACGGCCCACATGTAATTGGGCGGAGTTTCATCAGTCGCATAGGAGTTTTGTTGGACATGAGGGCTAATCAGAGTGGACGTATCAAAAGTTGCGATGTGATGGAAGGTTTTTAAAATGGCGGGGGTTATATAATATAGAGCCCTTTTTTATTATAAAGTTCTATGCATGGAGGGGAAGTGGTTATGATCGATGGGGAATTTAGAACATAAAATATATTATAAAGTTTAGGGGAAATGGTGGGGAAGTGGTTTTTGAATCGGATTTAATGTATTAATGCGATTTTTGCCATCGGAAGGGGAAAAAGGGATTTTCTAAGTAAAATATTGAACTTTAAACATAAAATTTAAGGGAAACATGGGAAATAGGGGAAATTTAGGGAATAGGGGACTTTTTACTTCACTTAGGCATAAATTTCAATCCAAAAGTCAGTTTTAAGAGTGTAGTATACCGTTGAAAAGCTCTTTCTGGGCTCTTTCTGATGGATCTGCTTGGAGGATGACTTGGTGCTGAACATGCTATGGAAAACTTCTCTGAAAGGCATTGTGCTGACTTTGTGGAGATGGCAGCTTATGAATTGTGACTTGTTACATATGATGACATGAAATTACATAATGAATGATAATAACGGCAAAATATCATGTTTTTACCTCAAAACATAGTCTTGAGGTGAAAATTACATCAAACTGAATAAAATATATCTTTGATCTTCCAAGTGATGTGACTTTGAGTTTATTGACTTCCTCATGACCTTGCTAATATTTATTGACATTTGACTCATTAATTTGACCATGGTGAGATCCTAGAACCTAATGATACCCATCCTATGACCTATTGAAATGATTTTGTAAGTGAAAGTGACTGATGACCCAAGACCATAGAAAGGAAAATCAACAAGTATTTCATATGAGGAAAAAACTGATGCAAAATCACTACCATAAATGAATCCATGACCTAGAGGAATGGTGAAATTTATTCGGTATGAGACTCCTAATATGCGAATGAAAAAGAGTATTTTTGATCACTGATGGCAGTATGATTAGACTGACACTAACAGATCCCTGAGACCAAGGATGTACACAAACTGTACAGCTATAAGAAATGCATCGGGAGAGAAATGCGATTAACCGCACAGATCATAGACTATGAAATGGTTTAGGTTATCTTAGATATTGGATTAGATGCCAACGTCTTACCAAAACAAACATGGAAACGAATGGGAGAGCCTAAATTAGAATGGTCCACTATCCAGCTGCGAATGGAAAATCAACAGAAAGTCATCCCTCTAGGTAGGTTACCGAAGGTCATGGTTGACATTGCAGGGGTCAGGGTCCTAGCTGATTTTGAAGTGATATAAATAGTTGAAGACGCAGACCCCTACCGTGCACTCCTTGGGCTAGACTAGGCAATAGACATGGGGGGGATCATCAATCTCAAGAAACGCAGCATGGTGTTCGAAAACGAAGGTACGCGTGTCATAGTACCCCTAGATCTAGCAGAAGGTGCACGGTATACCGAGTCAACCTATGAAAAGGAGGAATTAGATCAAATTTATAGGATAACTGCACAGGATGAAGATCAAGTTAACCCCACGGATGAAGGAATGCTTTGTTGGGAAAAGGACAGTGAATGTTTTTCCGACTTCGATGATGAGCTGGAGAATTGGCAAGGTCAGTTGCATGAGGTTTCGGCGCTACCTTCAGACCATCAAGAATTTCCATCGAATTTCTACCATAGAAAGAACCTTGACCTACCTGCAGGACACAGGTGATAATCAGCAGCTTGCGAAGCCTAAGATTCCCATGGAACACAGGCTAGAAGCACTACCGTTAACGCGATGTGAAGCACCTACGCAGGGACCAGTATTCTTTACTCAGGGGAAGTATTGGAATAGCGTGATCATGCGTATAGAAACCCCAATGGCCATGTGGGCCCCAAGGTCAGTCGACCTACGCGGATACCTGCTGACGTGCAACACTCAAGGGTGCAATCGACCCTTGCTCGACCAGACTTACCAGGGTACCACTGACCTAAGCACGCATAGGATTACGGACCTGTATACAACCATGTATATCCGGGAGAATCTGTGAACACCTCAAGAAATAAATAACATAAGGACGTATGACATAGCCTTCTCACACAAGAATGTTCCACCCATGAACAACGTAAAGGCCTCGAAAGGACTATAGATAAACTTGCAGGTTCACCTCGTGTCAACCCTCCTTCAAGGTACAAAAATGACCTCCAAGCATCATCCATGCTCTGAAATTCCAGGGAAACGACCTTGGGCACGAAGGAGGACCATCAGCACATCCCGATTTAATGAGAAAAGACACTTGCAGGCACGAAAAACGGGCGGCAGATCATCAATATCATCATTTATGATAAGCACGGTCTGAGAGATCGAGGGTACGCGCCACACACGAACTACCTCTCCATTAAATAGCTTCGGTTGGGACGCGGATGGCTAGAAAACGTCGGGTTGGGCTATTTATTCACCCTTCAATAGGCTTTGGCTATCTGCATTATGGTTTTTTGTATTCATCCATACTTTATGTAACGCTCGTCTCTCTATTATGGACCCCAACTTGCCAAAGGAACTGTTAAGAGGACCTGGGGATACTAAGTGCAGTAATAGGAGTGCGCACGAGTTTCTGACAGAAAGGATTATCTGCGAACCATGCTCTACAGGAACGCTACAGTACCGGGACCTGCAGCAACTTCTCCGCTGTTTCCAAATGCTACCCACTAGAAGTAATGTATGTTTACTCCCTCACACTGCCATAGTTCGCACTCCCGAACCAATTACCAGGGACGTTCAAGTAGACTTAGCACAACTATCTATTATAGAGTTCCAAGGACTATCCTCGAGAGTGTTGCAAGAGGTTTGCTGCCATGACTGAGACAAGCGTCAGCAGTATGACATGCCTCCAGAAGGACTAGCCCAACGGATTGTCGTGGTCATTGATGCAACGCGTATTATTCAGGAGCAGCTAGTGCAGGGATTCCAATTGGTCAAAACAGCTATGGACGGTAGTACAGCACCATCCCACGCTTCAGCATGCCCAACAGGAATTCCAGCATGCAGAAGTTGTTCTAGAGCAAGTCTGGGCCTCCAGACCTTCCCCCGTCTCCATGCAGCGCCTAGCCACCATGCATAGGATTGAGGACCTTCACCACTCCGAGAAGGTTGTTCGCAAATGGTTGAAGCCATGGTCTGATACCACACTCTAGCTTGCACACGATGCTCAGTCCGCCATCAAACACCTCCACCGGCTGTTAAAACGGGTTGTTGTGGATACAGATGGGCCTGCTTCTCTGGTGCGGGTCAAAATTGCACAACACGCTGCGGCCCAAAGTCAGGACGTACTTCCTCCACTTGTCCACAGTCTAGATACCTTGCACGCACAAATAGAAGTCGCAATAGTGCAGTGACTCAGGACGAGTCACAAGATTGTGTTGGGGGACTGTTGGAATGGGGTCTCCTAACAAGCTGTGAAACTGGTCCATTTTGGTTATTTTTTATTATATTTAGTACAGCACAGGGGTTTTGGGGTGGGTCAAAGCCCCGAACGAATTGTAATGGGCCAAAGGGTAAACTAGGGGTCCGAAAACCATGAGTTGCGGACCATAGGAACGTTGAAGCTAGATTGTTATAAATAGAGATGCATTTTGGATTGTAAAGGATAGGAATTGATGAGCTAATGATGCGATCTGTTGTGTGAGATATCTATTTGGGTTTTCGGGAACGAACTCCTACTGGCTGTGTGCGTGGATATCCTAGTCCAACTATGTGCGGACCCTACTGCTGTGTGCGCAGGTTGGGAAGGGAATTGTAAGGAAAGGTTAATGAATGAATGAATGCGAAGAATTATTAGAGATCTAAATCTGTGAGTACTGTTGTATGAATTGCTGATAATTGTTGTGTTATGTATTTTCTATCTTTTTTCTGTGAAGGTCTGTGTACTGAATGATTGGATCTAGATCTATTCTGGTCTATTTATATAATGTTGTGTTGATGTTATAGAACACATATAATTTTAGATCTAGTGCACGTGGATGAAAATAGATACATAATTAACCCTGCGAAGAAATAAGGTAATTTGGGAATTACAGAATAGAATGCAGCTCCGCTTGCCTTACCCTTCCTTTCTCAGGGTGCAGAAACCTAGTTCCAGCACCCACCCATACTACTTTAGGTGAGACTGTGACCTACGAAAGCAGGTCACTGACGAAAGGGCCAGTAGTATAGGGGTTTGTTGGCAAACCTTGCATACCGAACCTGGGTCAGGACCCCTCAAGCCAACACAAGTCATATCAGAGGGGAAAATCATGAATATATACTTTGAACCAACCTAAAGTCTCAAATCTAGCCACTTGTCAAAAACCTTCTGAGTCTAGAGTGATTTTAGTTCTAAATTAACAAATTTTGCTGCAGAAACACCTAGTATTTTTGTAGTAAAACTGACACTTGTAAAACTAAATACGCTATGAAAGCTATCATGTTTTAACGGTTTTCTACATACTGATGAGTGGTTAAACTTTGAGGGGTTTTGAGGTCATGTTGTCAGACCAGAGTCATCATTTGAAAGTTATACACGTTTTAGCATCAGCGATCATTTTCTAAATAAATTCCATCTCATTTTTCTTTTTAAATTCATCACTCATTCCTCTCACTTTCTTTCCCACTTTGTAAGCGGCTACCAAAGCAGCTTGTTGTCAGCAACATCTCCTGTAGAAATCCTTTGTCATGCCAGCCCTCTTCTACCATAGCAGCTCGTTGTCATCAAATTTTTTTTCCTGAACAGGTGTAAATACATAAAGAAGGCCACCACTGCAGAACAAGAAGAAATGGCTACACCAAAGAAAGTTAATAAAGGAATTCTGCCATTTAGCTGTCACATTTTTAAGAGGGCAATTTGGGTTATAAAAGGAAATTTTCATGATGACGAAAGCACAAAAAGGAGGCTATGTGTTTGGATAGGATCCTATGGAATTTTAACTAATTATGTAAAACCTTAGCTTCACACAAGCTTTCATCTAGACAGGTTACATGTTCTTCTGGGAGCTACAAAGGGATTTTTGTGTTTCTTGGACTGTTTGAGCTGTTGGTTTCAAGAGGAATTTTCAGTAAAATGAAGATGAGTTTCAAAATTATGAAGGAGTTTTTTTTATAATAACATAAAAAGTAAGAAAAAACTCTTTTAATTTTTTCCCAGGTGCTACCAATTTGATATTCAAATTTTCCTTTGGGACCTCTTTTCAGAATTCAAAATTTTTCCTGTTTTATACATGATTTTATAATGTAGATTCTGGACAAATGAAACTTGTTTTCAAACAACCAAGGGAGGTTTTCCTTATAAATACGCTTATCTACAAAAACCTCTTCCATTTTTGTAACATATATTAGGGATCGAGAGATAGGAGCTCAAGAGTGCAGCCTTATTTTTCAGAAAAAACAGAGTCATTTTTATTGGTTGATGAAGTGGCTAAAGGTGAAAAGTATGTTTATTGAGGAGGGTAAGAGGTATTTTTGACCCAATTTTCGTTATTAGGCTTCATACTATCATCTCACACAGCAATGTCTATTTTCTAGGCCTCAAATCCAAATTATGTGAAGTTTGTGAGCAATTAGGAAATTTCACAGTGTGTGCCAAGCTTGAAGCCCAGTTTTTGCTACAGAATTTCTAAAGAATTCTTTTGTCTTTAAATCACTTAAAATGACATGGTTAAAGTGATTTGAGGGTGGTTTTTAAATTTTTTTTAATCACTTAACACCCTCCAATGCTCAAGAATAACAGAGGATTATCACAGATGACCTTTTTTGTTTTTGCTACGAAAGTAGCTCAAAACTTTGTTTTGACAGAAAGGTTACTTTTGGTGGCTAATTTTGGAAGAAGGAGAAAGGTAAACAGATATTTAAAGTTGTTCTCCATGAGAATGACAAAGAGTATCAGGAAATTTCAAAGAGTATTAGAGCAGTGGTTTTCTAAGTGGGAATATTATGTTAAGGATAGAGTTTGAAGATATCAATTCACTGTATTGCCAAATCATCAAACTGACAACTCCTTAATAATAGGAAGAGCAGCCTCACGAAGATAGCTAGAGTATTAATGTCTTGCTTATGACCATCATGGTTGAAAGACATGATCCCTTTTCGAGGATGATTTGGATCATATTTAGTTTAAATGTAATAAATAGGTGTTTGATTCATACTAGGACTCTAACTCCTAATTCGAAAGGTGTTAGTCCTAGTTTTAAAAATATAGTTAGTTGTTAGATTTGGTGTCAATAGTAGAGTTTAATAATCTAGACACTTGGTAGATTGAATGTAAAGGCTAAATGCCTATAAGTAGTGAAGACTTCGATGTATCAATGGTTGTAAAATGTTGTCAAAATGACTACTTTTGTAAAGCTCTGGATGGACCGATATATACAGAAGCAATTGAATTTTTCTCGACCTGAGATTCTTAGTGTATTTCAATGAGTTTTTATCTTAACTTTGAAATTTTTTCCTTTCATAGTTTCAATGCTTATTACTCATAATTCATGGTTTATCATGCTCTAACTTCCTTTAAGTGTTGAACTATGGTCAAATGAGTTTTTGGGTCCTATATTTGAGAGGTTTTCTTCAATGTTTTAAATGCTTATTACTCAGAATTCATGGTTATTCATGCTCTGACTTCCTTTAAGTGTTGAGCTTTGATGAATCTCTTTTAATACTTTCCTTTCAATACCTTGATGTATCATTACTCAGAATTCATATATCACATGCTCTGACTTCCTTTGAACCTCAAGTTATTGGGATTTTCCTGAATGTGTCACTCTTTCATTGAAGTATATACAAGCCTCAGTTTCTATAAGAAGAGCTCTTGTTATCTTTATCCCTATCACTGACTCCATAGCTCAATGGTAGCAAGCCTCCATCTTTTCAACCTGTAAACATACAAAATCAAGACACATATAGTTATCCATATATCTACATCTTTACTTAATATCATTAACCCTTGAGAGAACCCTCTCAGGTTGAGGAGGCTAAGCCTCAATCAAAAGATTGGTTTGAAATAGTTACACTGAAGTTGACTGATCAGTAGCCTATCAGGTCCGATTTTGGTGATAACAGTGTGGGTGATCTGTGATGTCAGTTCATAAGTGGAATGGATGGAGTGGGAAACAGATTCAAGGGTTTCTATTGTGATGAGATTTCTTCCTTAGAATCACTTGAACTACCAGTTTTTGGTTAATGTTCACTATCAGAATGAGGCTTCAGAGGGCTATAAATGAATTTTTTAGAGTCTTTGGGGTAAATTCTTCCACTACGCGTAGTTGGACCTCCTTGATGCATTCAAGCAGTATGTTCGCACAGACAACCTCGTTCACACACTATAATTTTCAACAACAATTTCAATGAGCACAGGAACTTACCTCTAGGGTCTTTGAAAAATGTTGTGAAACCAGCTCCAAAAAGAGAAGAAAAAAGATATCAACACCTTAGAAATAAGCCACTTCTAGGGGGCAACCTCCAATACATTACATGAATGAAAAATTCTTGGATGATACAATTTACAAAACCTCCTTTCTATATATAGGAGTCCATGGGGCCATAATGTAATCCTAGTGGGGCCACAATGTAATCCTAGCCTACCTAACAATAATAATTTAAGGGCACATTAATAACAATATGGGGTTTACAAGGTGTTAGCCACCTATAAATTTTTTGTTGAGCAAATAGGTGGCTAAATATTTTTCTGAGCCTTCAAGAGATACATTTCCTCTGAAAATATCTAATTCTTGAAGCCTCTGTGTGCCCTTTGCCTTTGATAGGATCTTCACTGTTGTTTACATCAATAAATCCTCTCTATCTGTGGAAACATTATGCTCAGAAAAGCCTACATCTGCTCCCTTGTATCCCTGCAAATTCCCTATTTTAACTCTTTTTTTCCCCTTCTCAAATTTCCCCTTTGACCCTCAAAATCCCTTCCTAAGTCTTCTAAACCATCTAATTCCCCTTTGCAAACCATGTGAAATCCCTTCATTTGGTGAAAAATCCCTTTATTCCCCTACCGGAACCCCTATTTAGCCTTAAAAAACATTGTTTTTAGGCCAAAAAACCCATTTCTTATCATATAACAGGCTTAGCCCCTTTCGGCCCAGCCCCTAACCACTTCCGCTCCATGAAACCCAGTGCCAAGACCAGGCACTAAACCCTTGAGCACTTATCAGAATGGGAATTTGTTAAGAGCACCTTTTCCTTTGTTAAATCAAAATCTTCCGATGCGATGGTTTTTTGTTCTGCAGGCCGTGGATGAAATATCCACCGTTGATCTGTCAAGATCTAATGGTCTGATGCAAATCACATCGCACCCATCAGCCTTTTGCATTACCTCTCTGATGTAATGTCAGCCGTTGATCTGTACAAATCTAACGACCATCGCACCACCGCGCCAATCGCCAATAGGAAGTTCTCAATGCGCCACCATTTGTATCCCCGATTGGCTAATCTCCAATTCAATCCTGTCCGTTGAACCCACAAGAACCAACGGCCAGGATTTTCTCTCGCTCCGCCCTGTATTCCCCGATTGGCCATTCCCAATCCAATCCCAACCATTGATCTTCCGCCAATCCGACGGTCCATAGGCAATCACAACATCGTCCCATCGAAGTTTTGGCCCCTGCCTCCTCTGATTCTGATTGAATCTCAACCATCTGGCCCATTCAATCCGACGGCCAGGATTACTCTCACCCATTAACTTGCTCCTCTGCCTTCGCCTTCCCGCTTTCGATCTCAGCTGTTCATTCTGTTGATCGAACGGTCCACGTTTAAACTGCCTTTGACTTGACCCCCCGCTTCCGACCGTGCATCTCCCCGTATCGCGCTCCGTCCGACACCGTTAGATCTCATGGTCCCAAATCCCACGGCCGAGAACCATATCGCGTTTTTTCTTTGTCTGGGCTTTAGCAGTTTAAATTCACGCGATATGGGTGGTTTTATTTCGCCACGTGTCGGGCAGCAAGCGATATCGCTTTTTTTTGGGAGATTTTCAAAACCACTCCCAAACAACGTGAAAATAGCTATTTTCTCCGAAAACCACTTCCCCCTTTTCTGCCTCCGAAAGCCCTTCCATGCAATCCTGATCGTTGATCTGTATAGATCAACGGCCCTCATTCTATCACGCATTTCATTCACATTTTTCCATCGGGCTACCATAGATATTCATAATAGCATCTCGACCGTTGATCTCCTCCTGAGATCTAACGGTCCACAATCAATCGCCCTCCACCCATGCCGGTCCCACCATTCAAGGCCCGATTTCATTGCGTTTTCATAATTTTCTTTGTATTCTGCCTAACATCAAAACTTTACGTTATAACATTAAATTTTATTTCTTTCGCCCAACCTCCCAAAATCAATCCCCACAGTAAATCTTGACCGTCGATCATGATTAGTCCACCTAATCTAACGGACCAGAACCATTTCTTCATCAGGCCACCATCAGATCAGTCTTTCACTGTTCCACTGTATTTTTCAGTCGTTTTCCATTGCATCCACCGCTTCCACCATGTATGTGCTACCATTCCCACAGTCCTCCACGACATTCACCATCACTCCCGCATGGATTTTCTTAACATGTTTGTGTGTTTTTCAGGGTTACAGGTGGTGGAAACAACCATTGCTCACAGTCACTGTCATAGTGACATAGAGCACAGAGAAGGCCATTTTCTGAGCCAGAAAGTGCAGAATGAATGCCTGGGAAGGTTTTTTAATGAAACATTCCATTAAAGAACCAATGTTTAACTCTATAAAACCTACAACGCCATTAAATTTACATTTTCACAGACAGAGATAGTCACGGAAGCGGCAAAGAGTATCAGTGAAGAATTAAGAGATTTAAAGCATGTTATTGAAGATTCTAAGCTCTAATTCAATTATTAAAGGGCGAATGTACCATATTGAAGACCTTATGATTAACACAGAAGGCCTAATGAGGCCTAAAGCTCAGAAAGAAATCTTATCAGTGTCTCACATCAGCAGAAGGTTCTTTCCCGTGAAGGACAAGTTCCCATGCTGTTTTTTATTCTACATTGAGCTCCGGAGAAGATCTACACCCTAACAAAAGGTCCTACTTCTACTAGAGCATTTTTTATGCAGTATGGAAGACCTAAAAGTCATTTATATGCCTTTTTCTATTCACCAGAGTACTACAGAGTACTATAGCCAGAAAATACATCAAAGAACATACCTGGAGTTACTATCAGCCTTCCGAAGACCACTCTTTCATCCAAAGAGTACTGAAGATCAATGCATAGATATTAAGACAGAATGGGCCTCGTGCCATTATTTCTTCCTCTGTTTTAATGTTTCATTTAAAGCACTATCTACATCCTCTGCCTCTCTTTAGCTATAAAACTCACGAGAAAACACATTGTAAAGGTTGTTGATTGGATATATGTGAATTGTAAGCTGTTTCTCTTGAGATATAGTTCTATGTGTAAAGTTGTAAATAGGCTGAGGAGATGATTTCAAACTGAATGTCAAGCTATTGGACAATGTTGTATATGACTGGTGTTTCTCTTTAATATGACAATCACATTTCTTTGGATCTTGACTTAAAGCAGCGGTGATGTGTTCTACCTTTGTCTCTGTTTTCCTTTTGTAATTCATTACATTTCATTTCTCCGGTAAGAATCAGAAATATGGCTTAGGATATACCCTTGCATGGTACCCTAATGCTCCTTCTCTTCTTATCTTTGATGTTTTCTACTGATTGTGCTATCTGAGAACTAATTCAAGATAATTTAACCAGTGTAGTAGCTGTTATTCACTGCTAACTGATGTATGAATTTATGAATATGTTCTTAGATGTTCTTGTTTGGTTTTAATTGAAAGAATTGGGATATTGGGAGTTTAGAATGTTTATTTTGTCTCACTAGGGTATTTTTCAATCAATTGAACCTTTCTAAGTTCCCTTAATTTGAATGTCGAAGCATTGAAAGTTCAAAGCCTTTCTCTGATCTCAGGCTTCACCTTTGTGTTTAAATATTAAGTGTTTCTTGTTGTCTAAAGAGTTAGCCTTTTGGGGGTTGGATCATAGGTGTTTAATGGCATGCCTTGTCCCTAGATCTGATTCCTAAGTGGTCACCTTGGAGGTTTCCTTGTCATTCACCTTCATTACTTACCGTTTCATACCACACTATCATCTTTAAAGATCCTCTGTTTTAGATGACTAGCCCAATTGAAAGCCTTGGATACTGAATAGCAAGTAAACCTTTTTATGACTCCATTTCCCAATGGTCTCAAGTGTACTCTGAATTATCTCCCTTTGCATAGAATCCTTCTTTTCTCACCTTTGTATTATATTGAACCCTTTTTTCATGTTTCCCAACAACCAAACAAACAAAACAAAACAAACCTTGTGCCTTATAACTAGCCTAATACCTTGAAACTGAACTTCAAAGACATATACCTTTGCCTTTATAGAGAGATCCCTCTCTCAACCCAGGAGGGCTAGATCCTGAGGTCCCAAAGTGGTTTTGATGTTGTCTTATTTTTGGTAGAGCCAAACCTGCCAAAACATAGGAACCCCAACACAAGGGTACAATAATAACAATAAGGGGGTTACACTAACAACAATAAGGGACTATACTAGTAATATAGGGACCTAACATTCCCCTCTCCTTCAAAAAAGTGTTGTCCTCAATGCTTGAGTAGCTCTGGATGCTTCTGTATAAAATTCTCATCCTCCCATGTAGAATCTTCAGTGGGTAAGTTCTTCCACTTGATGAGATACTCTGAAATTGATCGATTCCGTAGCTATTGAGTTCTTGTTTCTGTGACCGCTTCAGGTTCCAATATGATTTTTCCTTCCTCATCAAGTTCTGGCAATATTGTTTGAACTGGAATATTTTCACCTATAACCTTCTTTAAGCATGAAACATGGAAAACTAGATGAACTCGTGAAGAAGCAGGAAGCTCCCATTTGTATGCCATAGTACCAATCTTTTGCAACACCTTGTAAGGACCATAGTACTTTGGCGATAATTTATTATCCTTCTTAGCTTGCTTGAGGGACATTTGTTTATATGGTTGTAGCCGTAAAAATACCCAATCTCCTATATCAAAACTTCTCTCGCCGCGATGTTGATCTGCCTGTTGTTTCATTCGATTTTGTGCCAAATTCAGGTTATCCTTTAAGAGTTGGAGAACTTCTTGCTGATGCTCGATGTGATCTTCCACTGCTTGAACCTTCGAATTTTCCCTTAAAGATGATGTGATGGATGGTGGATGATATCCATAAAGTGCCATAAATGGGCTCATTTTTGCTGCAGTATGGAAGGAAGTGTTATACCACCATTCGGCGAGAGGTAACCACTTGACCCATTGTGTTTGTTTATCAGATACAAAACAACGAAGATATCCTTCCAAACATTTATTTACTATCTCAGTTTGACCATCAGATTGAGGATGATAAGATGAGCTATGAGCTAATTGAGTATCGAAACAAGAAAATAACTTCGTCCAAAAATTTCCTGTAAAAATGGGATCTTTGTCACTTAGAATAACCCTTGGGCTTCCATGTAGCTTTTGAATTGTGTCCATAAATGTAGTAGCAACTATACTTGCTTGAAATGGATGAGATAATGCACAAAAGTGTGCATACTTGGTAAGTCTATCAACTACCACCATGATGACACTCTTTCCTTCGGACTTAGGTAAACCTGTGATAAAATCCATTGAAATCTCCTCCCAACGTTGACTTGGAATGTATAAAGGTTGTAGAAGTCCCAGGGTCTTAATTGTCTTAACTTTATTCTACTGGAAAACCAAACATTCCACCAGAAAATTTTGAATATCAGATTTAAGGCCATCCCAAAAAAATTATTTCTTCACCCTATGGTGAGTTTTTAAAAATCCTGAGTGTCCTCCTAAAGGAGAAGTGTGCAATTCCAACATAATCTTTTGTTTTAGTTGGGAATTCTTACAAAGATATAAGCGATCTTTGTACCATAAGAAATAATTTTTCCAACTAAATGTATTAGATGTACTAGGATCTTGCTGCAACTTTTGAATGAGTGTCCATACATCTTTGTCCTTCTTCCATTCATCTCTTGCTTCGGTTATCCAATCTGGTTGGATAATAGAGATGGCACAAAGCATTACTTCCACCTCTTCATTATTTCTTAAGAATGCATCTACAACAACATTAAGCTTTCCTTTTTTGTATATTATTTCAAATTCATAACCCAACATCTTTGTGACCCATTTTTGCTGCCCTTCTGAAGATAGTCTTTGTTCGAAAAAGTGTTTAAGACTATCATGATCAGTTTTTAACTTGAAGTGTCTTCCCATTAGGTAAGTTCGCCATTTCTTTAGTGCATGTAGTATTGCTAACATTTCCTTCTCATAGATAGGTTTCTGTAAATACTTTCCTTTGATTGGACAGCTTTCAAAAGCAATGTGTCTTCCTTCCTGCATTAAAACAACACCTATTCCATTTCCTGAGGCATCACATTCCACAATAAAGGTTTTTGTGAAGTATGGCGTAGCTAAGACCAGTGCTAGGCACGTTGCCTCTTTAAGATGTTCAAATGCTTTAGCTGCTTCAAGAGTCCATGAAAATGCATCTTTCTTCAATAATGTTGTTAGAGGTGCTGCTATTCTCCCATAATTCTTAACAAACTTGTGATAATACCCTGTTAACCTGAGAAAGCCTCGCAACTGCTTTATGGTTGTGGGGATTTTCCATTCCTTAGTGGCTTTAATTTTGTTAGGGTCTACCTTAACACCCTCGTGAGATACAATATGACCCAGATATTCCACCTTTTGTACTCCAAAGAAAAATTTGGATGTTTTTTCATATAATTGTTTCTCCTGCAATAGTTTGAGCACCCTGTCAACATGTTCAACATGATCCTTCCAAGACCTGCTGTAGATTAGTATATCATCAAAAAATACTAGCACAAATTTTCTAAGGAAGGGTTTGAAAATGGAATTCATCAACCCTTGGAATGTAGAAGGTGCATTGGTAAGGCCAAAAGGCATGACCAAAAATTCATAATGACCCTCATGAGTTCGAAATGCTATTTTTGGAATATCTTCAGTCTTCATTCTAATTTGATGATATCCTGAATGAAGATTCAACTTGGTAAAATAAATTGCTCCATGTAATTCATCCAATAATTCATCAATCACAGGAATGGGAAATTTGTCTTTAATGGTGAGCTTATTGAGCTCCCTATAATCCGGACACATTCGCCATGATCCATCCTTCTTGTGTACCAATACTACAGGAGCAGAGAAAGAACTTTGATTAGGTTGAATTATACCCGCCTCTAACATTTCTGCAATCATACGTTCAATTTCTCTCTTTTGGACATAAGGATATCTATAAGGCCTGATGTTTGGAGGAACACTTCCTGGAATCAAATGAATAGCATGATCATGATCATGAATAGTTGTGAGTCCTTTGGGAGTTTCAAACACCTTGGAATGATTTTCCAAGACTTATTGGAGATCTGCAGAAATAGATGACTTTGATGTTGGAACTTCTAGTGAGCGTAATTGTGCAATTACACATCGTTGTTCTTTCTTTAGAAGCTTTTTCATGACATTAGAGCTTATTATATTTCTTGGCTTCCTCGCAATACCCCGTAATTCGACTTCATTTCCTTCTGAAAAAAATTTCAAGAAAAGTTCTTGAAAATTAAAAGCTATCATCCCCAAAGATTGTAACCATTGTACTCCTAGTACAACATCAGCACCTCCCATAGGAATGGAAAGCATTGGACTATTCAATACATATTCCCCCATGGTTAGCTTGATATTATAGCATTTTCCAGAGCAATTTATAGTTCCTCCATTTGCAACGATCACTTCACATTCTGGTGTTGGGTATAGGAAACAATTTAATTCCTTGGCTACCTTACAATGAATAAAATTATGGGTGCTACATGAATCAATCAACACTATTACCTTTTTTCTTCTTGACATGTCCTTCTATCTTGAGATTTTGAGGAGTGGTAATTCCTGCCAGCGCATTACATGATATGGTCGGATTCATTTATTCCTCTTCAAGGGATGGTTCTTGGTGTATATCCTTTTCTTGTTCATTATCTTCTTCCTCTTCACAATCTATGTAAAATAATTTCTTCTCAGCACACTTATGACCTTTAGTGTATTTTCTATCACAACTGTAGAAAAGCCCTTTTGCTCTTTTTTCTTCCAATTGTTGTGGTGTCAACCTTGTAGGTTGTGGAAATCTAGGCGTACCAACACTTCCTTCTTTATAGAAGTGAGTGGTAGGCTTCCTTGTTGCCATAATTTTACATTTAATTTTTCTTGCCAACCTGAATGCCTTCTCCAATGAATCAGGTTCCAAAACGCGAACTTCATGTTGGATGTTATCTTTTAAAGTGCCTATGAAGAGATCAATCCTATGTTCCTCTGGAATATCAGTTACCCTTATATTCAATTTTTGGAAGTCCTCAATGTGCTGCCCCACTAAACCCTTTTGTTTGAGATTTATCAATTGGCTAAAGAAGATGTTGCTCTTTGTATCCTCATAATGTGCTATCATTTCCTTTGTAAAAATTGACCAAGTGACAATTTTTTTACGGGAGCAAAGCCATCGATACCATACAAATGTATTTTGTTCTAAATGTAAAGTTGCAATGCGTACCTTTTGTGTGTTTTGCACATTATGGAGATCAAAATATTGCTCCATTCGTAGTATCCATGTTACAGGATCATTTCCATCAAACTTCCTCATATCCATTTTTGGAATATGGTGGTTCTTCCCGCCAACATTAGAGTTTATGAAATCACGATTAACATTTATTTTGTTCTCATCATGAGGTTCTTCTACTATCTTTTCACCATTACGAAACATTTCTTGTATCAACTTTGTCAAACCTTCCATGTCTTCTTTTAGATCATTCTTCATGTTTTCCATGTTGTCTTTCATGTCATCCATCTTAGCTTCCATGCCAGCTTCCATGCCATCCATCTTAGCTTCCACGCCTTTCTTCAAACCGTCCATCTTCGCTTCCACGCATTTCTTCAAAACTTCCATTTCAATTTTTGTTGTTCTTTGCGAGAGTGAAATTTGTTGCACTTGCTCTTGTAATTTTGATAGATCATGTTGCAATTCTTCATCTTCATGAGTCATAGTAGAGCCTTCTGAAGGCTTAATGGGTGTTGAATTATTTTTATGGGGCATCTTTTAGAACCCAATACTGATATCTATTCTACAATATGCCCTTGGAATCAATTCAAATTGATTCTTCAAACAAGACTTATGCAATTCGGAAAAAAAATACACACCTTTTTCTTGCTTTTGAGGAGCTCAATATTTAAATTGGATTACCTCTGTGATTGCAACTCTTCAATATTTGAAATTTGGCATCGACGTAGCCCTCTAAATTCAATTTCTAATGCCACAGGTATGACCTGATTTGGATTATCTAAGACAAAGTTGTGTCCAATCTCCCACAATGACTTAATTATGGACTGGTTCAGTAGAGTGAACGTGTATGACTTTCCACGTGTCATTGTTTCATCCTTCGGCTATGACATTGATAGCCAAGCAACTACAGTCTGTGTAATTGCGACCACTTTTTACAGCACTCCAATCTGATGCTCAGAGACAGAGTTATGAATCTTTTCCCACGATCACCTCTTTGAGATGAAATTTGGGAGCCTAAAAAATCACTACCTTCCACAGATCATATCTCCGAAAATATTGTGAACCAAGCTCTGAAATTTTTTGATGAGTTTCCTCAGGATTTCGGCTTCGCACCCTAAAAATTTCTGAACCTTCGTAGAAAAAAAGTTATAGCGAAAATGCCACGATGACCTGTTTAGAGCAGCGAAACCCTAGAATCTAAATCTCTGATACCAAATGTCGTGAAACCAGCTCCAAAAAGAGAAGAAAAAAGATATCGACGCCTTAGAAATAAGCCACTTTGAGAGGGCAACCTCCAATACATTACATAAATGAACAATTCTTGGATGATACAATTTACAAAACCTCCTTTCTATATATAGGAGTCCATGGGGCCATAATGTAATCCTAGTGGGGCCACAATGTAATCCTAGCTGACCTAAAAATAATAATTTAAGGGCACAATAATAACAATATGGGGGTTACAAGGGTACAATAATAACAATAAGGGGGTTACACTAACAACAATAAGGGACTATACTAGTAATATAGGGACCTAACAAAAAACCTTTTTTCTACTTTAGAGTATGACACAAATTGATCAATGGCAAGTTCAGTCACAAATCCTCCCAAGAGCTGATCGATCGGTTGAGTATGAATCTTTATTTTTGGGATTAGAAATTTTGAAAAGAATGGATGCCAAAAATATTTTTGTTTGTGGAGATTCTGAATTAGTTATTAAGAAAGTTGAGGGTGTATATCGAACTAAGGATGTGAGAAGGAGGGCATACATAAATTTGATCATGGAGTTGTTAGAGAATTTCCAAGAATATTCATTTATTGTGAATACTAGGGACCAAAACTCAGTTGCTGACTCCCTAGCTGTCTCTGCAAGTCTATTTATAAACCCTGCACATTTCACTGAAATATATGAAGTTGAATTTTTCCATAGACCTTCTATCCCTAATAATATTATCCATTGGCAAGTTTTTGAGGATGACCAGCAAGTCAAAAACTTTATAGAACTGAAAGATGAGTTTGAAAGTACACAAGTAGATCAGCAAAACATGCTTTTTGAAACAAAGGGAAATTTTGAAGTGTTACAGCTGAAGAATAACTCTATACGCAAAGATCTCATACCCCTTGAGAAGATTTTTTATGAGAATGACGCGTTCACGTCTCCTAGGATACAAGCTGATGATGAAGAGGTAGAGAGTTGTAACCTTGGTACTGTAGCAATGCCAAAAATGATTAAGCTTTCAAAGTTTCTTTCAGCTGACATGAAACAGAAATATATTGAGACGATGAAAAGGTTCATAGATGTCTTTGCATGGATTTATGCTGATTTGAAGAAGTATGATCCTACTATCATTCAACATAACATTCCCATTAAAGAAAATGAAAAGACTTTCAAGCAGAAGCTGAGGAGGATTAATCCACTTCTCATGCCTTTGATTGAAAAGGAAATCAAGAAACTCTTTGATGCCAAAATTATTATTCCAATCATATTCTCAAAGTGGATTGCAAACTTGGTTCCAATCAGAAAAAAAGTGGAGAAATCAGAATCTCCATTGACTTCAAAAATTTGAACAAAGCTTCTCTGACGGACAACTACCCTCTCCCAAAGATGGACCAAATTTTGCATCATATTGTTGGTTCCCAAAGGATGTCTATGCTTTATGATTTTTCAGGGTACAATCAGATACTTGTGCATCCAGGAGATCAGGAGAAAATAACATTTACCACTCCATGGGGCACATTCATGTATGCCAAGATTCCTTGTGGTCTGATGAATGCAAAAGCTACCTTTCAAAGAGCAATGGAAATTTCATTTGCTGAGTAGAAGGAAAAGATGGTGGTTGTCTATCTGGATGACATAACATTCTTCTCAAGGAGAGAAGACGATCACTTAAAGCACCTAAAAAATATTCTGCTGAAGTGTACAAGGTTTGGAATTTCTCTCAATCCCACTAAAATCATTTTTTCTTTGACTTCAGGGAAGTTACTTGTGCATATTATTTCTAATATGGGATTAATATTGATCCAAACCGGGTCAATGCAATTCCAAAAGTGGATCTGGCTAGATGCAGAAAGGAAATTCAATCTTTCCTTGGAAGGGTAAATTTTGTAAGGAGGTTTATTCCTAATTTTGTTGAGATTGTAAAAGACATAACAAATATGATGAAGAAGGGAGTTGACATCAAGTGGATAGTAGAAGCAAAGCACTCATTTGAGGAGATTAAGAAGGCACTCACTCAAGCACCAGTGTTGATCAGCCCAGATTTTTCAAAATAATTTCTGGTTTTTACATTTGCATCAGAAAATACAATTGCTGGAGTTTTGCTGTAGAAAGGACAACAAGGTACTAGGCAACCCATTTCATTTTTTAGCAGGAAATTAGCTAATTCAGAGCTGAAGTACAAAATCTTAGAGAAGCAAGCTTATTCCTTGGTCAAAGCCATCAAAGATTTCAAAATTTACATTCTGCATTCTCATGTTATAGCTTTGTTCCTAATGTTGTTGTGAAGGACATCTTAAATCAAGTTGATCCTGATGGTAAGAGAGGGAAGTGGATAGCTAACTTGATGTAATATGATATACAGATTAGGCCCAAAAAATTGGTCAAAGGTCAAGGCATAGCAAAGCTAATGGCACAATCAAATTTTGACTGTCTTGATAAGAATTTAATCGCAGAAATTTCAGAATTATCAGATGAAGATAAAGAGTTGATTCCCATTGAAGAGAAGTACATCCTTTATGACTGGTATAGAGACATTGTTTTTTTCTTACATCATCATAGATCGCCTACTGAGTTGACAAAGTCTAGGGCAAGGTTTGTGACGCTAAATTATTTGAGGTACTACATCATTGATAAGAATATGTATTGGGAAGATACCAATGGTATTCTTTTGAATTGTTTTCTTGAAGAGGAGGCTGAAAAAGTGATTGAGGAGTTTCACAAAGGATATTGTGGAGGTCATCATTATTGGAAAGATACAACAAATAATATTCTTATATCAGGGTATTATTGGCCTACTATGTTTAAAGATGTCTACAAAAATATTGGTGCCTGCCATGAATGCCAGATTTTTGATGGTAAGAAGAATATTGTTCCCTTACCTTTGATGCCTATCTATGTTGAGGTGCCATTTCAGCAGGGGGAGCTAGATTTTATTGGTGAGATTCATCCATCATCTTCAGGTCAACATCGCTGGATTTTGAAAACAACTTATTATATCACCAAGTGGATTGAAGCAATCCCAACTAGGCAAGCAAATGATTCAATTACAATTTCAATTTTGGAAAATAATATATTGTCTAGGTTTAGCTACCCTATGAAGATAATCACTGATAATGCATAGGTATTTAAATCTAAGAAGTTGATCGGTTTTTGTCATCAATATCACATTACACTTGGGAATTCTACTGCATATTATCAACAAGGTAATGGTCTTTTTGAATCTTCTAACAAGAGCATTGTGAGGATTATTAAGAAGGTGTTACAGGAAATTAAGAAGTCATGGCATTTGAAGCTGAAATATGCTTTGTGGGCTAATAGAGTGTGCACAAAGAGATCAATTGGAACTTCACCTTATGATTTGGTTTATGGGGCTGAAGCCATTTTTCCTACATCCTTGGGAGTGCTTGTCATGAAGCTGTTGCAAGGAATAGAGGAGGAGCTAAATGAAATTCAAAGGAGGATTAATTAGTTGATAGCCTTGCAAGAGAAAAGGGAGGAATTCTATAACAATAATCAACAATCTCAAAACATAATCAAGAAGAAATTTGATAGTGTTAGGTCTCTGTAGTTTTAGCAGATTGGCAAGACTAAAGCTGCAAAGCCAACATATGAACCACTTTGGGATTCTAGGATCTGGCCCTCCTGAATCCAGAGAGGGATCTCTCTATAAGTGCAAATATTGATTTATATTTAAAGGCTTTTAATGTGATATTAGGCTAGTTATGAAGAACAAGGGTTTTGGTTTGGTTTTGGTTGGGCAAAGATATGATGAAGGTGAAGGAAGTTTAAATGAAGGGTGAAGGTGTAAATAAATGAGAGAATGGTTTAGCTAATAAGATAGGCAAGAATTGGCTTCAATCCATTAGGCTATGGATTCATAGAGGATTTAATTGAAACATCAAGTCTACAAAGGTTACCATGGGGCAAGTCATCTACACCTCAGGATCTCTTAGATTAAATGATGGAATGGAACATTAAATTGTTGTGAAGGTGGAAAAATCCAACAATTTCAATCAAGGATTGGTTAACTTTCCAAACAAGAAAAGCCTTTTAAGCAACTATTTGAAACCAGCCAAAGGACAGGGCTAACCATAGACTTCTTTGGACAAGATTGTATTAAAGCTAACTTATCAGACAAACAATCTAGTAATCCACATGACTACTTTCAGAAAGGATGAAAATAGTTAAGAAAAACATAAGAGTAACTTAAGATCAAGTAAGATATCATTAAAATATAGACCTGCCTTCAGCATACTCTAAGGGAAATTTTCAAGACAAATTGTTGGAGAAGAAACTAGAGGACAGGACAAACCATAAACTTCCCTAGTTTAGTCTTTACTTAGCATGTAATGAAGATCTCATTCAAGAACAATGTTTAAAGTTTGGATAGTAAGACATGGGCTCACCAACATTCCTTAACTGTTTTAGACTGTATTAAATCATTCTCAAATACACAAAGGAGGAAAACATAAAGATAAATCTTATCAGTGAGAGTAGGGTAGCTTTAACAGTAAATCCTAACTCTATATTTGTTGTTATTTATCAAAGAAAGTGGACAGTATGAAAAACATGAAGGAAGACAATTTACAATAAGAAAAACATCACCATTAATGTAGACCAGGATCCCATAGAATTTGACTCGTATATTGATGTTCAAACCAGTACAATCTTCAAGTCCAAAAGGTCTCAACAACTCAGAAAACTTTCTCTTCTCAGCTTATGTATCTTCAATTACAAACAGAGCTTCAGCAGCTTCAAAAAAATATTTACATGCTACAGATATCCAGAGACCAACCTTTTACAATGTGCTCCTCAATGAGATTTTATAAGAAAATGAGGAGGTGGAAGGGTTTCTAGGGTTTAAGTATCATTAATTCCATAGTAAATGCAATCCTTAGCCTTGAAAACCATGCAAGGCATAAGGCAGGGATGCATTCGACCTATAACTCTGTTTCTACTTTTTAAGACTTAATGGACAAGAAGATCGACTTCAGGGATGTTTCTTATCTTTATAATAACTCTGCTGACAATTTGTAATAAGTTCTTTGGTTGATTTAACTGTTCAGTTTTCTTTGGGAAAATATCTTCTATTCTAGCAATAACTATGCCTTCTTTAATTTCTGTGAGGTTGCAGGTGGCTTTTGGTACCTGGAGAGGATTCAATTAGCCTCTGATGTGGCAGTGGAGGCTTTTCAGACTGATAGATTTCTTTGTTTTTACCTAAAACACCCTTAATCTGCTTTTGATCTATGTTTTAGGCCTAATTAGGCTTAATTTTTGTCTTCATGTCTTCATACTGTCTTTATCTCAGGATTAGGCCTTTGATTTGTTGATTTTGTGCCTTAATCCCTTTAAATTCTTCTTAAAAACCTTTAATTTTCTGATACTCTTTGATCTCATGTCTTCAATGTTGATTTTCTTCAATAAATGGACTTTGACTGTGTTTTTGCAGTTTGGCAGGTGCACGGAAGGTTTCATGAGGTTACCTATGCTTATGAGGCATGGGTAAAATTTAGATTTGAACCCTGTAGATCGATTATCTCTTTGGATAAATGGGCTAGGGATCGTCATCCCCGGCCATTCATTTCTTTTTGAAACAATGGAAAAAACCTTAAAAACCTGCACAAAACAAACAAAAAATAAGAAAAATCATGAAAAATAGGTCAAAGGGTGCTTTGGAAGCTTTTGGGCGTAAGATTAAATCGCGATCGTCGATCCAGATCAATTGATGATCAAGATTTCTCGATGAGATTCGATGGGGAGGCGGTGGGGTAAGTGGAGGTAAGATTAAGTTCGAGCCATTGATCAAGATTGATCAACGGCTGAGATCGATCAGGGAATTTATAATGCGGATGGGGTAACATTATAATGAAATGGAATAAAATGTAATAAAAACGAGAAAAAGTCTTTGGAGGAAGCGCAAAAGGGCTAAAATGAATTGGTGGTATGTTTTGATCGGGACCATCGATCTTCAGAGATCGACGGTGGAGAAGCCTCGATGAAATTCTTAGAAAAATAGGCGAGGGAAAATATTTTGGGGTTGAAGTTTAATCAGGACCATTGGATGACAGTGATGGATGATTGAGATCCTCTGGTGAAGTCCCTTGGGAAATAGACGGAGGGAAAATAAGAACGGAGGATGGTTAAATCGAGACCTTCGGATTAGAAGATCCGACAGTTAAGATCATATGACGAGGTGTTTGGGGGCAAAGGGAAAGGGTGGAAGGCTTGGAGATAAAACATGATAATAGTCGTTCGATCAGGAAGATGAACGGTCAAGATCATTCAATAAACTCTTTCAAGAGTAAATCAAATGGAAAGGTGGATGGGAGACGGGTTAAAACACGACCGTCAGATCAAATCGATGGATGGATAAGATTAAATGAAGAGTTACACTGTGGAGAGGGGTGGTTTGCGGGAAACAGATGGTGGTATTCATGCAGCATCAAAGTGGTTTTGAATTTGGCCCAAAAAAACACGATACAATACGCTGCCCGACGCGTGTCCTTA
This sequence comes from Pinus albicaulis, assembly GCA_034641835.2. Taxonomy (NCBI): domain Eukaryota; kingdom Viridiplantae; phylum Streptophyta; class Pinopsida; order Pinales; family Pinaceae; genus Pinus; species Pinus albicaulis. Next base: position 36,469 of record JAXQQM020058653.1, read on the forward strand.
GAAAACCACTTTTTTCGTGTAATTTTTCAGTGTTAAACCCCGGATGTAGAAAAAATGCAAAATTGACTGTGAGCCGTCCAATATGGGGTTGTATCTTTCTTGTTTTTACAATCTGCCCTCTTTTCATTTCTGTTGTTTTTGTATTTTTTCTCTTTTCTTCAAGACAAAAATCAACAACTAACTAAATGCTCAAAACAGAGCTTTATTGAGATTCCTATATAACCTATTCTATCTTGGAATATTTACATTTTTATATGATACAAAAGTGCCAATGCAGTTAGCTAAGTAGTGACAAAAAGGAAAAGAAATTATGGCTACTTATCAGGGGTATCCATAATACATTTTGAAGATTAATCTTCAAAACCAAGGATATTACAGAAGGTGACAGCTTTTCATGCATTTGGCTCTTGCAAAAGATCCATGCTTGATAATTTGAGCTAGTTGGGGCCTCCACACACTCTTCCAAATGATCAACAAATAAAAGATGAAGATTCTCTTCTTTCTGGCCCTCCATGGTTGGTAGATTGTTTGCTTCTAAGACATCAGCTTTGAGAATTGCATCTTTAGTATGTTGCTTGGAATCATCATCATCCTTAACCTACAAAATAACAAGCAGTGAAATTTCTTCTTTCTCTAAATCTATGCTTGCTTCTGATATAAATTCAGGTTCTTTGAATGACAGATTGATATCAGTAATGGGAGAAGTTTCTTCTTGAAAAGATGGTGTATCCTCAGTAGGATAGTCTCCTATTTGTTTTTCTCCCTCAAAGGCTTGCCATAATCTTTTATTGTTTGGGACAGCTGGTCTGAATTTTTCTTGAATTGTATATTGTTTGCTCTCCCAAGGTCTCAGACATGTACTAGCAACAAGGGCTAATCCACTAGCAAAACTATTTTGGTCTTTAGGAACAAGGATAAGTTGGAATCATTTGAAAGTTTTTAACAAATCTATGGCATCATCCTTATAGTCTCTAAGTCTGGGATGTTTAACCATGCATTCTTCTTTCACTTGCCTAGTTACCAATTCTGCATTTTCATGAACTGTTATCTTCTGGGCTTCGAATTTCTTCAATAAGTGCAGCCCTAAGAGGAGTACCTCATACTCTACTATGTCAGTTGTGCATTGAAAACTCAACTTATATGAATGGGCTTTAGAATGATTATTTTCTGTATTGTAAATCCATATTCCTGCACCTGCACTAGTTTTAGTACATGATCCATTAAAATTCATACTCCAAAGAGGACTACTTCCAATATTATCATTAATTTCCTTACTATCCTCTTTGTCTTGAGTGCCATTGGATTGTTCTATGGAATAGGCACTATGGTCATGATTGTCTTGTTTAAAAGAAGGTTTGGAGGGTAGCTGCTTTCTTAGTATTTGATCAATTTATTCTTCTGTGAAAGGAGAGATCTCTCTTTCAGCATAAGCATAAATACAACTCCCCTCTTTCTTTTGATCTACAAAATAACTTTCTAAATTTGTACAACAAATTTCTCTATGTGAATGGACAAGAGTATTTGTTTTGAAAAAGTTTCAGAGGCTAGATGTTTATTAATAGTCTGATCTATTTCATTTTTTGTCAAAGGGGAAGATGTTTCTATGTTCCTTTGAATAGGAGTACAACAGCTCTGTGTCTCTTGTGAAGATTGGTTTTGAGGTTGGATGTCTTCTTGAGCCTCAGCTATAAGGGATGATGAATCATTGTTTGGGTTTTCAGGAATATCTTGAGGAATGTCCTTTATCTCTTGGTTAATTTCTTCCTCAACTGATTCATCTTTTTTCTTATAATTCTTCAATAAGATATTAAACTCGTGAATGGCTATTAAAAGATCTTCAGGATGTATTTGTTCCAAATCTTTATCATTGTCTATAATGTGTTGGGTGATGTTTTGTGATGGATCATAATGTGTTTCACCCCATTATAATGATGTAGTGTTTTCTTTATAGTTCTCATAAAACACATATTCAATGTCCTTTAAAGAAAACAAACTACTAGATTTCAACCATTCATACCAATCCCTAGCTTTTCCTTCTAATGTTAACATGAACATTTTCATTAGGCAATCTTCATGCCATTCAAATTTCAACCTCCATACATGTATATGAAATTTGATGAGATGTAATAGAGGGTCATCAAACCTTTCACCTTGAAAAACAGGTAGGTTATCATCCCAATTCACCTGGGGCATTTTATGTGGAAACCCAGGGATATGATCTCTACTCATTGGGGCATATCTTCGTTGTATCCTTGGAATCATGTTTGTAAATAAAGAAAGAAGTCGATGTGTCTGTTCAATCAGTTCAAGGTCTTCTACTAGTACAGTCATTTGGTCTTTTGGGAGTTATATAATGTGGAGTCGCCAGGTGGAAATTTTTTAGCATTTATGAAGGTAAAATGTTTTATGGTTCCACCACCATGTTTATTTGAATACCAATCTGAAATTTTTTTTGGGTTTTCTGAGTTTTTTCAGTCCTATGGGTTCTAAGAGTGCCCTAAATATGTTTCAACACTTAGCTAGGGTGATGAGACAAAGAAATATTACTCTTATGGCTTAGCTAGCTGATTCCTTCAAGGTTTGATAGGTTTTATGAGAATCCTAAGGTTTACTTAGTTTTTCACTGATTCAAATAAGTCCTATCATGATTACCATTTTCTTTGGTAGAGCTTGAAGAGGGCTACTTGTACTCGAGGGGTATTTTGAGGTCCTAATGGTGTCTAAGATGAAATTGACTCAGAATTCCCCAGCGGAGTCGCTAGAATGTTAGGTCTCTGTAGTTTTAGAAGATTGGCAAGACTAAAGCTACAAATCCAACATATGAACCACTTTGGGATTCTAGGATCTAGCCCTCCTGAATCCAAAGAGGGATCCCTCTATAAGTGCAAAGATTGATTTATCTTTAAAGGATTTTAGTGTGATATTAGGCTAGTTATGAAGAACAAGGGTTTTTGTTTGGTTTTGGTTGGGCAAAGATATGATGAAGGTGAAGGAAGTTTAAATGAAGGGTGAAGGTGTAAATAAATGAGAGAATGGTTCAGCTAATAAGACAGGTAAGAAGTTGATTCAATCCATTGGGCTATGGAGTCATAAAGGATTTAATTGAAACATCAAGTCTACAAAGGTTACCATGGGGCAAGTCATCTACACCTCAGGATCTCTTAGATTAAATAATGGAATGGAACATTAAAGTGTTGTGAAGGTGGAAAAATCCAACAATTTCAATCAAGGATTGGTTAACTTTCCAAACAAGAAAAGCCTTTTAAGCAACTGTTTGAAACCAACCAAAGGACAAGGCTAACCATAGACTTCTTTGGACAAGATTGTATTAAAGCTAACTTATCAGACAAACAATCTAGTAATCCACATGACTACTTTTAGAAAGGATGAAAATAGTTAAGAAAAACATAAGAGTAACTTAAGATCAAGTAATATATCATTAAAATATAGACCTGCCTTCAGCATACTCTAAGGGAAATTTTCAAGACAAATTGTTGGAGAAGAAACTAGAGGACAGGGCAAACCATAAACTTTCCTAGTTCAGTCTTTACTTAGCATGTAATGAAGATCTCATTAAAGAAAAATGTTTAAAGTTTGGATAGTAAGACATGGGCTCACCAACATTCCTTAACTGTTTTAGACTGTATTAAATCATTCTCAAATACACAAAGGAGGAAAACATAAAGATAAAGCTTATCAGTGAGAGTAGGGTACCTTTAACAGTAAATCCTAACTCTATATTTGTTGTTCTTTATCAGAGAAAGTGGATAGTATGAAAAACATGAAGAAAGACAATTTACAATAAGAAAAACATTACCATTAATGTAGAGCAGGATCCCATATAATTTGACTCGTATATTGATGTTCAAACTAGTACAATCTTCAAGTCCAAAAGGTCTCAACAACTCAGAAAACTTTCACTTCTCAGCTTATGTATCTTCAATATAAATAGAGCTTTAGCAGCTTCATATAACTATTTACATGCTACAGATATACAGAGACCAACCTTTTACAATGTGCTCCTCAATGAGATTTTATAAGAAAATGAGGAGGTGGAAGGGTTTCTAGGGTTTAAGTATCATTAATTCCATAGTAAATGCAATCCTCAACCTTGAAAACCATGTAAGGCATAAGTCAGGGATGCATTCGACCTATAACTCTATTTAATAACTTTGTTTCTACTTTTTAAGACTTAATGGACGAGAAGATTGACTACAGGGCTGCTTCTTATCTTTATAATAACTCAGTTGACAGTTTGTAATAATTTCTTTGGTTGATTTAAATGTTCAGCTATCTTTGGGAAAATATCTTCTATTCTGGCAATAAATATACCTTCTTTAATTTCTGTGAGGTTGTAGGTGGCTTTTGGTAGCTGGAGAGGATTTAATTACCCTCTGATGTGGCAGTGGAGGCTTTTCGGACTGATAGATTTCTTTGTTTTTACCTAAAACACCCTTAATATTCTTTTGATCTATGTTTTAGGCCTAATTAGGCTTAATTTTTGTCTTCAGGTCTTCATACTTTCTTTATCTCGGGATTAGGCCTTTGATTTGCTGAGTTTGTGCCTTAATCCCTTTAAATTCTGCTTAAAAACCTTTAATCTTCTGATACTCTTTGATCTCCTATCTTCAATGTTGATTTTCTTCAATAAATGGACTCTGACTATGTTTTTACAGTTTGGCAGGTGTGCAGAAGGTTTCATGAGGTTACCTATGCTCATGAGGCATGGGTAAAATTGAGATTTGAACCCTGTAGATTGATTATCTCCTTGGATAAATGGGCTGGGGATCGTCATCCCTGGCCATTCATTTCTTTTTGAAACAATGGAAAAAACCTTAAAAACCTGCACAGAACTAAAAAAAAATAAGAAAAACCATGAAAAATAGGTCAAAGGGTGCTTTGGAAGGTTTTGGGCGTAATATTAAATCGTGGTCGTCGATCCAGATCAATCGACGATAGAGATTGCTCGATGAGATTCGATGGGGAGGCGGTCGGGTAAGTGGAGGTAAGATTAAGTCCGGGCCGTTGATCTAGATTGATCAACGACTGAGATAAATCGGGAAATTTATAATGCGGAGGGGGTAACATTATAATGAAATGGAAGAAAATTTAATAAAAATGAGAAAAAGTCTTTGGCAGAAGCGCAAAAGGGCTAAAATGAATTGGTGGTATGTTTTGATTGGGACCGTCGATCTTCAGAGATTGACGGTGGACAAGCCTCAATGAAATGCTTTGAAAAATAGGCAAGGGAAAATATCTAGGGGTTGAAGTTTAATCAGGACCGTTGGATGACAGTTATGGATGATCGAGATCCTCTGGTGAAGTCCCTTGGGAAATAGACGGAGGGAAAATAAGAATGGAGGATGGTTAAATTGGGACCATCAGATTAGAAGATCCGACGGTTAAGATCATTTGACGAGGCGT
>JAXQQM020080792.1:0-17653 GCA_034641835.2 Pinus albicaulis
TGTGTTGTGGCCAGCAACAACCCCCCTTCTTATTTAGTATTATTAATAATACTAAATAAGTGGGGACCCTTAGTTTAAAAATCCAAAAAATTTATTGGTGTTTGTTTTCATTTTCAATAAAACTTACTATCATAGACTTAAAGAAATTTCTTTGGAAAATCTTTAAATAAACTTAAGTTTATGATAGACTAGAATAAAATCTCTCTTTGAAGGAAACATCGCATTCATCGCAAAAAGTAGAATATATCTTGAGCAAAGCAAAATCTTCAAAATTGCGATAGCGTGATCCAATGACATCGCACTAAAATAATTATCGCAAATCGCATATCGCAGAAAACGTATTAACGGATATTTTTCACACGATACATTTTACGATATTGCGATTTCGCGATGTTAAGAGATTGTGATTTCAGAAAGTTGCGATTTGTAATATGGCGATGACGCGGATTTTCTGATTTGCGATAATGCGATTAGCGATATTGTGATTTTGTGATATTACAAAGCAAATCGCAGATCGCAAGATGGCACATTCTGAAAGCTCGTTGTACGAAGAAAATCTTTCCATAAATTGATATTCGTTATGCGCTTTGATGTCAAATTAATGAATGAATCGTCAATTATTAATGAAAAGGATTTTGCTTTTATCGAAGGGTTATTTCATGATTAAATAATATATTTCATACGCCTTCAGCATTTAAAACTATCTCATCACCTTTCTCATGTCATTATTCTCACTTAATTCGTAAAACTGCAGGCGCGAAGAATAGGAGACTATACAAAGCAATTTTTAGAGCATTATGGGAAAGAAAGAGAAAACTCCGAGTTCTGGAAAGAAAGAGAAAGCTGCAAGTTCTGAAAATAAAGAGATGGCTTCCTTATACACAGACACTGCTTGCAACAAGGACGCTGGTATTACCACTTGGGAGGGTATGTTTAGTTTGCTTGAAGAAGAGAACCCAAGGGTATTGGATGTTTCAGCTACCGCGGGCTCAAGTAATTCCTCTGAAGCATCTCTTACAGAGATGGCTTGTTCGTTTTTGCACCGGATAGCAGCAAGACCAAGAATTCTTCCATATACAGATATGGTCAAATGGGTGCTGGATAGCACCGATATCACAGACAGACAGTTCAAAACTCCAGGTCAAGAGCTCATCGGGTCGTTTACTCCAGAAGATTTGAGGCTTATGTATCATTTTCCGGAGCCTCAGGCAACTTACAACAAACAATTTATGGAGAAATTTGCCAAGGAAAATGCCAATTTGGCAGAATGCACCAAGGAATGGTCCAGAAGAGATGAACCATTGAAGAAAGATAAACACGGTATGTACAGTACTGGTTCACTCACCTCTCCATATTGTTTTGCTACTGCTATGTTATGCAGGCTTTTTGGAAAGCCTGAAATTAATAAGTTTTTGCCTGAATGGATTCCCTTATTAAATGCTGCTGTCAATGCTACCATTGTAGACTGGGCTAAAATATTGTCTGATAATTTAGCCACGGCTATTTTCAATTATCGGTCTAAACGGACTGTCTCTCAGAGGATTTATCCTCCTTTTTATCTATCTGCCTATGTTATGGATTCAATCTGCTTTGTTTCTAAGTTCCCTTTAATGGGTTGGCAATGGAAAATTCAAGATCCCTTGCCCATTCATGTCTATCACAAAGAGTTGTGGGAATCAAAATTCATTCCTCATTTTTATAAAATTTTCCATGGCATAATGTTGCCTCTATACAGAGTGTTGTATAATAAGGATGCTCCAAGGTTGTCTCCTGAAGCAGAGGTAGACATTCTCCCTGTCGCAAGATGATTTGGAGAAGAATTGTTTACTTATGTGAGGGTTTTTGGGAGCTTTGCTTCTCCTCATGTTTTGCCCTTATATGTTCCGGATAAACTTATAGCTCGGGAAATCGCATATCAAACCTGTGGAGACGGAGGTTTGACAAAAGAATTAAAGGATAAAAAGAAGGCCATCTGGCCACAATTTCCTATTTCCTGCAGAGCATTTTCATTATTTGATGTTGGTCACGCATTTAAGGAAGTAAGCAATGTTACATGTTTAAAATTGTTTAAGTTTCCGAGAAGGCTATTTGATCCATATGGTATTGTCAAGGATTTCACCACTGTTGTCAAAGTAAGAGTATTTTATGGAGAAGAAGATCTTTTTGATGATATGTTTCAAGAAAAATGTTCATTTAAAGACATTTTGAATTTAGCTCAAACACGGTTCTCCCCAGAAGAATTTCAAGAGTTTAAAGTATACAGAGAAAGAAGATTGACCACTATTCCTTTGGATAATTTGCGCTTGGAACCCGCAAGGGAACCAACTCCTAGTGTCAGTCTTAGTGGCAGCTCAGATTCAGAAAGGTCTAAGTCAAAGTCTGACAACGAAATTTCTGAACATTCTAAAAAATCTGATCAGGATAAAAGTGAAGGCTCAGTCAAGGATACAGCTCAATCAAAAGAGCTTTCACAACAACAGACTTCAACTACCCCACAGTTGATTCTTCCACCTCTTAATATACAGCAACCATCCATCAGCACTCAGTTAGATAAAGAATGGGAATCATTTAATGATTTGATTAATGTTGAAGGACAGAATATACAAACTCCTGTACAGACAGCAAAAGTTTTGGTTACAGAAATAAGTGGCAATGTCACATAAAAAGAACATATACCCATTACTCCCTCTTCCGAGCTTGTACTTAAAATAGAGGAAATTCCTCCTCTGGATATTTTCTATAGCCCGCAACATAAAGAAGTAGTAAGGAAGCAAAGAAAGAAGATAAAATTAGAAAGTGCGCTCTCTACTGATGCAGAACAATTGGATGTTTTATGGAAAGATCCTACTACAGATCCCATTGAAAATCTCACTAAATTATCTCAGATAATAGGAGCTTATGCCTCCGCAACTATTGACAAAGCATCTGAGGTAAGGCTGTTATTAAATGAAAAAGAGGATCAGATACAAGTTCTGAAACAACAATTGCAACAAGCACATGCCAACAATGAAGCACAGATGAAATTTGAAAAGTTACAGCAAGAGTTTTAGCAAATGAAGATCGGGTATCAGAAAAGCTTGGCCGAAAAAGAAAAACAAATACAGATTATACAAGAAACACATAAAGAAGACCCCAAGCTTACAGATTTTATTTCAGAAACTATTTCTTTGAATAATCAACTGCTGCAACAACAAGACATATTATGCCAAAAGATTTCACAGTGGGACTCTTTTTGTCAAGAAAGTGATAGAATCACTAATCATGTCATAGAATTACGACATGATTATGATTTAACAAATGAAAGAGTTACTAATTATTTGGCATGGCAAAAGACAGAGGAAGGAAAAAGAGCAGCAGCACCAATTATCAATGATAGTCATAAAGAAATTCTCTTTAGCATTTGGGATGAACAGATCAGAGAAACAGAAAGTGGCAGAGGAAGCAGCTACAGCGACGAGCAAAATCACTGATTGTGTAAATGAGAATTTGCACAAGGTTAATTTAATTTCAGAAACCATTTCGGGATATCTACCACAAGCACAGCAATTGCAAACAGAGTGGAAACAGAAAGCGGAAGAGAAGGCAAAATCAATTCAAGAATTGACAAAATTAAACTAGGATTCTTACTGGACCTGTCTAGTAAAACCACACAGTCAATGCAGTACTCTTAATTGCATCATTAATTCTGCTGAGAAGATCGCGCCCACACTTGCTGATTCCGTCTTTTCGGGACAATTGAAATCTGAAGTCGGCCAGCCCCCTCTTCTCAAATCAATGTTGGATGCTTGCAAATTCAAAGACCAAATTCATAAGTAGTTAGTTGTCAATTTTAGTTTTAGATTTAGTGTTAGTTTTACTTTATTTTTTCCTGGAAAAAGGACGGTCATTTAAACCGAATCCTAAATTTTTGTAATAAACTATAATTAGATTTAGTTAGTAGTATTTAAACCCTTCTCATGCATTTAGAGAAGGGTCCAGAAATTTGTCAAAAACTTATCCTTAGAACATGCACTTCTGCACCCTCGGAGGAGGTTTTGATGAATGAATGGAACGAGATTTATTGATATCTGTGTCTAATATCTGCTACTGATGTTGCATTTCTGTACTCTTAGTAGATGTTGGATTTAGAAGATATAAATCATTATTGCTTCTAGCTCCTGAGTAGAATCAGTTATAAATGGTACTTTTATCTCTTAACTTTTTCTGCTTCTGTGTTAAAAGTGATATTTATGTTCAGTTATTTATATATTAATGCTTGAATGCTTCAGTTGTCATTTGGCACTTTTGTACGGTGATGACTATTTGTTTATGCTTAATGTATGAATAGCTTATTATGCGATATGTTTTCCACAACTGTTTCATCTAACTTTTTATATGAAGTGGTTCATCTTTATTGAATTATTTTCTTATAGCAGTTGAATAATCTTTATTATCAGTTGTTATTTGAAATTATTTTAGATCGCATAAACAAGATTTTATCCCGGGTTTAGTTTAGAATTAGATATTTCTGTTTTAATTAGAATACAATTTGCATATGATTAGATTAGAAATAGAATAAAATCATTTCACTTAGGAACCTTTTTAGAAAGGAAATATCTATTCTCAACACACACACACAAATTGGGAAATTGGTCCCATTATCCCCAGTCGGACCCACTACACCAAACGGAAAAGGAGCTGCTAACCAAGGTCCGGACCGGGTGGGTATCCCCCTTGTTGTAGACCCGATTTTCGGGGCTTCAACATATTTGGCAGTAGAAGGAGGGCCATGAACTATGAATGGAAAGTAAATCTAAATCTAAATACCATTCTGAGAGTAAAACACCCTCACCATCTCCCCCGACTTCTCCATCGCACTCAGAAATTGTAAATCTAGAGCCAGAAGTCACAAGAAGAACAGACACTTCTACAAACCCTGACTTTTCAGAAGAATCTGCTATTGAACCTCCTGAAGTTGAATCTTTGATTCATAAACTTCAACGATTTTCAATATCACCTCAAAGATCTGATAAATCTCAAGGCAGTATAACTTCTCAATATAATCCTGCTCATCCTCTTACCAGATTACAGAGTGAGAAGCTTGGCATTCAGCCAACTGAATTACCTTTACCTACCAGGAAAAGAGCAAGGAAATCACCTAAAGGGTCTGACAGCGAGACTCTTTCCTCATCATCATCCATCTCAACCTCTTCACCACGAAGTCAACCGTCCACCCCTCCACTTCAGACTATTGTCCCTCATTCCACTAGAACTTCCACATCACCTTCTCAATCATCTATAATTATAATATCTTCATCTTCCCAATCACAGACATCATCTTCTACACTTTCCTCTGTTAGTAGTTCAGTGATGGCCCAAATGCCATGGAATAATCCAGGGGCAGTCTTAATGCCTGCACCCTTGAGTCAATTACCAGCCCATCCTGAAAAATGGCTGCCTAAGTTTAATCCTGAAGTAGGCATGCTAGCAGAAGAACATATAAACAATTTTATGCTGTCCATAAATCTCAATGGAGTTATTAATGAAGATGTTGTTGTCTAACTTTTCCCTTATACTCTACAAGGAGAAGCTGGATCATGGTATTTTTCATTACCATCTGGATCTATCACTACTTGGGATATCTTTCAAGATCAATTTTTGACTAAATTTGGTGATGACAGGTCTACAGCAACATTGATCAATGATCTATCTAATCTTAGAGCTGACTCAAAGGAACTTGTCAAGGATTTCAATTCACGTTTCAATAAATTGTTAAACAAAATTCCTACTGCTTCTAAGCCTAGCGAAGAGGTGCGAAGTGAATGGTACATTTCTGCTTTACCATCAAACATAGCAATCTTTGTTGATAGGGCTAACAAACCAACTTTAGCAGAAAACATGAAGGAGGCAATAGCGGTAGAAAAACGTATCATTGCTTTAGACAAGAAAAATGCGATAGAAGAACGAAAATCCAAGAAAGTCACTTTTAAGGAAGATCTCAAGAAAAAGCAATCAAAAGATCCATTTGATTTAGAAGGACTGCAAAAAGTTTTGAAAACAATGTCTAATGAAATGGTTGACATTAAGAAACAAGTGGTAGAAACATCTTCTAAAAAATCTTTCAAGCCTTTTAGAAGAAACCCTTCAACTGATCCAAAGCCACCAAATGCTATTACTAATGCTGAATCAGAAGAAGAAGAAGAAGAAACTGCTACTGAAGAGACTACTGATGAAGAAGAAGTTGTAGAAGTACAAGGTATGTGGGATTTCATCCTTCCAGATGAGGAAGATCAAGAAGCATCCCCTGTTAGCACTCGAAGTAGAAATCAACTTGATCCTCCTCAATCTACTCCTAAGTCAAAGAGCGCAAGCTCATTGAATAAAGATAAAGTTGCACCCAAGAAAACGACATCTAAAGCAATTCAAACTAGCCCAGTCCAGACAGATTCATCAACTCCATCGAGAACACTGATTGTCCCAGATGAAATGGAGTATAATATCATAGAAGACATGAAGAAGACTAGGGCTAACATCACTTTTTATGAATTGAGCAAGTTAAAACACCAACAAAAGGTACTTTTGAAAGAATTACATGCTGTACCAGAAAAACCTTTGCCCGATCCTGTGATTTCTCAAGCTTCAAACGAGATGGGAAGACCTCCAGCTAATGCGATCAGTAAAGTTGATCTAGAAAATATCGCTTTAATTGGAGGAAGGTCAAGATCTCATACTCCTCCATTTCTTCTTACTTATGAAGTTTTCAATAAAAATTTGCATAATTGTTTAGTGGATTCTGGAGCTTCATCTAATATTCTACCAAAATCAGTATGTGCAAAGTTGAATATTCAACCACAAAAGTCTACTGTGCGCATAGTCCAGTTAGATCGATCGCAAGTTGAAGTGATTGGCGAATTAAATCAGGTTACCATAAGGCTGTCATCTAATCCAAAGGTATGTCAAGTTATTGATATTTTAGTTGCAGATATTCCAGAATTTTATGGCTTAATTCTTAGCAGAGATTGGTCAGAAAAACTTCATGGATATTTTGCAACTGATTGGTCGCATATGTGGCTTCCTTACAATGGTAAACCAAATCAGATAAAGGTTGAACGAGAAAAACATCAGAAATACATAGTAACAGAATTGGAAGGAGAGAATGAACCAGTTGCATACAACAATAATATCATTGGCAATTATTCATTTGATTCTTTCTTAGGAAATTTCAATGCTCATACTTCACCTTATTTAGAACATTCTGTTTTGTCTCAAATAGAAAAATTTTCTCAAACAGATAGTTCTAAATGTATTAATTTTGTAGATACTCCTGTAAATAAATCTTTATTTTGGAAATTATTTTTTGATGGTTCTAAGTCTAATGAAGGAGCAGGAGCAGGATGCGTGTTGGTTAGTCCAGAGGGAAACAAAATTATGCTAACTTGTAGACTTGAGTTTGAATGCACTAATAACACCACAGAATACGAGGCTTTAATCCAAGGATTATATAAAGCAATCGGATTAGATATCAAATATCTACAAGTTTTCGGAGATTCAGAAATTGTAATCAAACAGGTACGCAATACTATACATTGTTTATCAGGTCATTTAAAGCATTATCAATCTTTAGTTCAAGATCTGACTGAACATTTTATAGCATTTAATATTTCATCAATTCCCAGAATTCAGAATGCTAGTTCAGACCTCCTAGCTAATGTAGCTTCCAAGCTCATTCCTGCAGAAGACTTTAGTCCTGATCGATTTTCAATTGAATTAATCTTTAGACCCTCGATTCCTGATAACGTTACCAATTGGAGGATTTTCAATGATGATCTTGATATTGTAAATTTTCTCACATCTGAAGGATCTTACACCAATCAGATAATTGATGAAGACCAACATGACAAACAATTACTCCAAGATAGCACCAATAATGCTATGCCGAAATCAGTAGTCAAGTTAGAAGACCTTTATGATTTGAAAGATCGATTTAAAAGATCTACCAATTCAAAATTGCAAAGTTCAACTTTGAATTATGAATTAGTAAATCTAGGAACTGATGCCAAACCACAGAATATCAACCTAGGCCTTGGTCTAGCTCCTGAAGAAAAGTTAGCATACGTTCGTCTTTTGAAACAATATAAAAGTGTCTTTGCTTGGAACTATGATGAACTGAAAACTTATGACACTTCTATCATCCAACATACTATCCCAATGATCAATGATGAAAAACCTGTCCAACAGAAGTTGAGAAAGATCCACCCCAATCTAGAAAACCAAATCAAATCTGAACTTAACAAGTTATTGAAAGCCAAGATTATTTTTCCCGTTCGACATTCTAAATGGGTTTCCAATATGGTTCCTGTTAGAAAGAAGAACGGAGACATTAGAATTTGCATTGACTTTCGAAATCTTAATAAAGCCTGCCAAAAAGATAATTTTCCTTTGCCTCCCATGGAGCAAATATTACAGGCAGTTGCAGGATCATAATTAATGTCTTTCTTAGATGGTTTCTCTGGATACAATCAAGTGTTAGTCCATCCTGATGATCAATTGAAAACTACATTCAGAACCAAATGGGGCACTTATGCATATCAAAAGATGCCTTTTGGTCTGATTAATGCTGGTGCCACATTTCAGAGAGCCATGGACATTGCTTTCAAGGGATTAGTTAACAAATTAGTGGTAATTTACTTGGATGATATAACTGTATATTCCAAAAAACGAAGCAATCATCTTAGAGATTTGAAGCAGATCTTCCAACGTTGTCAAAGGTATGGAATTTCACTTAATCCGAAAAAGTCCTTTTTTGCATTAAGTGAAGGAAAACTTCTTGGATTCATAGTATCAAAATCTGGAATTCATATTGATCCTGATAGAATCAAAGAAATTTCTGAAATATCTTTACCTCACAACAAAAAAGCTATGCAATCTTTTCTTGGCCAGATTAATTTTGTAAAAATATTTGTGCCAGATTTTTCGAGAATTGTATCACCTTTGCAAGCAATGATTAAAAATAATTCAAATTTCAAATGGGGCAAAGATGAATATGAGGCATTCAATCTGATCAAACAAGCAATTATCAATGCTCCATCTTTAGCAACTCCAAATTTTTCCGATCCTTTTATTTTGTACACATTTGCCTCTGATAAATCTTATGCTACAATACTCACTCAAGCAAATCAAGACAAAGCAGAAGCTCCAATTTCCTTTTTCAGTTCAAATTTACAGGGAGCTGAATTGAATTATTCAGATGTGGAGAAACAAGCTTATGCTGTTTTCAAAGCAATTAAATATTTCAGACCCTTTCTACTCAAAACCCATACAAAAATCATAGTACCGTTTCCAGCGGTAAGAAATCTTTTAGTTCAAAAATATGTGGGTGAGAAAAGAGCCAATTGGGTTACTGCCTTATAAGAATATGATGTGGAAATCAAACCAGCAAATATTGTAAGAGGTCAAGGTTTTTTCAAAATACTAGCTGGAGCATCACTTATTTCTGAAAAACCATCTGAAGAAATACAAACATATGAGGTAAGCCTAAACGATGTTGAATCATTATATGCTGATATCATATTTTATCTGAAGAATGGATATGCTCCTCCAAATCTCGATCACACCAAGAAAAGAGCTCTAAGGTTGAAGGCTAGACAATATCAGCTTATAAATGATGTTCTTTTTAGAATTAATTATGATTCTATTCTTCTTAGATGTCTGGAGAAATCTGAAGCTGAAAAAGTCTTGCAGGAACTTCATGATGGGCCAGCAGGTGGACATTATGCTGGAGATGCTACTACACATAAGATCCTCTGTGCAGGTTATTACTGGCCCACATTATTCAAATATTCACATAACTATGCAAGGAAATGTCAAATTTGTCAAACTGCAGCTGGAAGACAAAAGAAACCATCATTACCATTACAACCAGTCAACATTGAGCAGCCTTTTGATCAATGGGGATTGGACATAATAGGTGAGATCGTTCCTCATTCTTCTAAACAACATAGGTATATCATTACAGCAACTGATTATTTTACAAAATGGGTAGAAGCAGTCCCTCTCAATACTGCTAATGCTGAACATATCATCAAATTTATAGATCAGTTCATAATCACTAGGTTTGGTTTACCTTCTGCTTTAATGTTTGATAATGCATCATATTTTTCTGGTAATGCTATGACTGAATTTGCACTCAAGAGAGGTTTCAAACTTAAATATTCTGCCAATTATTATCCACAAGGAAATGGGTTAGCTGAATCCACAAATAAAAATTTAATCAGAATCATTAAGCGAACCATTGATCAAAATCATAAAAATTGGCATAAATCTTTAATATATGCTTTATGGGCAGATCGAATAACACAGAAGGCTTCTATTGGCACTTCTCCCTTTAATTTAGTTTATGGGAGAGAAGTGGTTCTTCCAACTCATCTAACAATCCCTTCTTTAGCCTTAGTCCAATATATTGATGAAGAACCAACTTCTTCTTTACAATTAAGGTAGATGGAAATAATTAAGTTAGAAGAACAATGCGAAAAGGCTAAAGTAACTCATGCTCATCATCAAGCATTAGTTAAAGCTTCTTTTGATTCAAACATGATAACCAGAAAGGATTTTTAGATAGGAGATTTAGTTCTAAAATGGGACAAGGCTCATGAGGAAAAAGGAAAACATACAAAATTTCAACGAATGTGGCTTGGTCCTTTTCAAATTGCAGAGATCATAGGTCCATCTACTTTTATGTTACAGGATTTAACAGGGAAAAGAGAATCTTTACCTGTTAATGGACAGATCCTTAAAAAATATTTTCCATAGGAGATCATTCTTCTATTTTGTAGATTAGTTTTCTTTGTTTGTCATAATAAAACCAGTTGTTAATGGTTACATTTGGAATTCATCAAAAAGATACTAGTTCTCTTTTTAGATTTTATTTCTTCACTTATATAAATAGAATTCTTTTCAAAATATTGATCATTATTATCCAAAGATACAGTTAAAATTTTTTAATCTAGAAATGATATTAATTTCAACTTTGAAAATTTTGATGAAAATCAACTTTTGGTGAAAGATTGTTTTATATCAGTCCAATGAAAGGTATCAATAACAAAACAAAGATTCTCTGTAGAAAAGTTCTTTTCCAAAAAAAAAAAAACTCTATTATTGTCGTCCAGAGCTATCTTAAAGAAACAATGACTTCCTCCCCACCTACCAAATTACAAGGTTCAGGGAATAATCCAATGATACACTTCTAACTTAAAGAGTAAGAGGTCTCATCACGAGCCGACTTATCATGATCATAGATATTATAGCTTGCTGACTTTGCCAATACTGCATACCACAACAGGGCAATGACTTAAGATTATTGCAATCAAAAGGCAAGAGGTCTCATCACGAGCCAGCTTGTTCAGCAAAGTTATAAATCAAGTGAATGGCACTGTCATAAATTGGCTACCAAACCAAGACATTGTTCTTTAAGGATAAAAAAAGAAAATAAAAGAAATAAGTGTGAATATGGATTTCTCTTTGAAAATTGTATATTTTTCTAAGTAGGACACATGATCATTGCTGGGTAACAGGTAACCCTGTCGAGGCTATAGACGCTTGCTGGCAGCAGTGGCTCTACCTACGACAAATGAGCATATTTAAAACTGATTTACAGAGAAGCCTTTTGTTTTTATCTTTAAAACCAAGTAATGACTGATGTAGATACAAGGACTAGCTTGAGGAAGTGAATAGTCAAAGTTGATCATAGAAGAAATGAAATATCATTCATAGATTAAAGCATAATGTACTTTGTCTTTTTATAATAAAGTTTGATTTTCTGGAAAATTTTCTGTTTTGAAAAAGTTTAGAAAATTCGAAAGAAAAGCAGAGATAACTGGTTCTTCCAAGTGAATCGCCAATTGTTGTGGCCAACAACAACCCCCCTTCTTATTTAATGTTAGTAATAATACTAAATAAGTGAGGACCCTTAGTTTAAAAAATCTAAGAAATTTTATTGGTGTTTGTTTTTATTTTCAATAAAACTTACTATCATGGACTTAAGGAAATTTCTTTGGAAAATATTTAAACTAAAATTAATTTTATGATAGACTAGAATAAAATCTCTCTTTGAACGAAACATCGCATTCATCGCAAAAAAGTAGAATATATCTTAAGCAATGCAGAATCTTCAAAATTGCGATACCACGATCCAATGACATCGCACTAAAATGTTTATCGCAAATCGCATATCGCAGAAAACATATTAACGGATATTATTCATATATTATATTTTGTGATATTGCGATTTCGCGACATTGCCATTCCACGATGTTATTGATTGCGATTTGTGAAAACTGCGATTTGCGATATTGCAAAGCAAATCGCAGATCGCACTATCGCAGATTCTTGAAAGCTCGTTATTCGAAGTAAATATTTTCATAAATTGATATCTGTTATGCGCTTTGATGTCAAATTAATGAATGAATCGTCAATTATTAATGAAAAGGATTTTGTTTTAATCGAAGGGTTATTTCACGATTAAATAATATATTTCATACGCCTTCGGCATTTAAAACCATCCCGTCACCTTTATCATGTCATTATTCTCACTTAATTTGTAAAACTGCAGGCACGAAGAACAGGAGACTATACAAAGCAACATTCAGAGCATTATGGGAAAGAAAGAGAAAGTTCCTAGTTCTGAAAGGAAAGAGAAAGCTGCGAATTCTGAGAATAAAGAGATGGCTTCTTTATACGCAGACACTGCTTGCAACAAGGACGCTGGTATCACCACCTGGGAGGGTATGTTTAGTTTGCTTGAAGAAGAAAACCCAAGGGTAATGGATGTTTCAGCTACCGTTGGTTCAAGCAATTCCTCTGAAGCATCTCTTACAGAGCTGGCTTGTTCATTTCTACACCAGATAGCAGCAAGACCAAGAATTCTTCCATATACAGAAATGGTCAAATGGGTGTTGGATAGCACTGATATCACAGACAGACAGTTCAAAACTCCAGGTCAAGAGCTTATCGAGTCATTTACTCCAGAATATTTGAGGCTTATGTATCATTTGCCGGAGCCTTAGGCAACTTACAACAAACAATTTATGGAGAAATTTGCCAAGGAAAATGCAAATTTGGTAGAATGCACTAAATAATGGACCGAAAGAGATGAACCACCGAAGAAAGATAAACACGGTATGTCCATTACCGGTTCACTCACCTCTCCATTGCTGTTGCTATGTTATGTAGGATTTTCTGAAAGCCTGACATTAATAAGATTTTGCCTGAATGGCTTCCTTTGTTGAATGCTGATGTGAATGCCACCATTGTAGACTGGGCCAAAATATTGTCTGATAATTTAGCCACAAATATTTTCAATTACCGATCTAAACGGACTATGTCTCAGAGGATTTATCCTCCTTTTTATCTAACTGCCTATGTTATGGATTCAATCTGATTTTTTTCTAAGTTCCCTTTAATGGGTTAGAAATGGACAATTCAAGATCCCTTGCCCATTCATGTCTATCACAAAGAGTTGTGGGAATCAAAATTCATTCCTCATTTTTATAAAATTTTCCATGGCATAATGTTGCCTCTGTACAAAGTGTTGTATAATAAGGATGCCCCAAGGTTGTCCCCTGAAGCAGAAGTTGACATTCTCCCTGTCGCAAGATGGTTTGGAAAAGAACTGTTTACTTATGTGAGGGTTTTTGGAAGCTTTGCTTCTCCTCATGTTTTGCCCTTATATGTTCTGGATAAACTCATAGCTCGGGAAATTGCATATCAAACCTGTGGAGACGGAGGTTTGACAAAAGAATTAAAGGATAAAAAGAAAGCCATTTGGCCACAATTTCCTGTGTCCTGCGGAGCATTTTCATTATTTGATGTTGGTCACGCATTTAAGGAAGTAAGCAATGTTACATGTTTAAAATTGTTTAAGTTTCCGAGAAGGCTATTTGATCCATATGGTATTGTCAATGATTTCACCACTTTTGTCAAAGTAAGAGTATTTTCTGGAGAAGAAGATCTTTTTGACGATATGTTTCAAGAAAAAAGTTCATTTAAAGACATTTTGAATTTAGCTCAAGCACGGTTCTCCCCAAAAGAATTTCAAGAGTTTAAAGTATACAGAGAATGAAGATTGACTACTATTCCTTTAGATAGTTTGCATTTGGAACCTGCAAGGGAACCAACTCCTAGCGTCAGTCTCAGCGGCAGCTCAGATTCAGAAAGGTCTAAGTCAAAGTCCGACAAAGAAATTTCTGAACACTCTAAAAAATCTGATCAGGATAAAAGTGAAGGCTCAGTCAAGGATACAACTCAATCAAAAGAGATGTCACAGCAACAGACTTCAACTACCCCACAGTTGATTCTTCCACCTCTTAATGTACAACAACCATCCATCAGCACTCAGTTAGATAAAGAATGAGAATCATTTAATGATTTTATTAATGTTGAAGGACAGAACATACACACTCCTGTACAAACAACAAAATTTTTGGTTACAGAAATAAGTGGCAATGTCACAGAAAGAGAACATATACCTATTACTCCCTCTGCCGAGCTTGTACTTAAAATAGAGGAAATTCCTCCTCTGGATATTTTCTACAGCCTGCAACATAAAGCAGTAGTAAGGAAGCAAAGAAATAAGAGAAAATTAGAAAGTGCGCTTTCTATTGATGCATAACAATTGGATGTTTTATGGAAAGATCCTACTACAGATCCCACTGAAAATCTTACTAAATTATCTCAGATAACAGGAGCTTATGCCTCCGCAACTATTGACAAAGCATCTGAGGTAAGGTTGTTATTAAAAGAAAAAGAGGATCAGATACAAGTTCTGCAACAACAATTGCAACAAGCACATGCCAACAGTGAAGCACAGGTGAAATTTGAAAAGTTACAGCAAGAGTTTCAGCAAATGCAAATCGGTTATCAGAAAAGCTTGGCCGAAAAATTTAAAAAAAAATACAGATTATGCAAGAAATGCATAAAGAAGACCCCAAGCTTACAGAGTTTATTTCAGAATCTATTTATTTGAATAATCAATTGCTGCAACAGCAAGATATATTATGCCAGAAAATCTCACAGTGGAACTCTTTTTGTCAAGAAAGTGATAAAATCACTAATCATGTCGTAGAATTACGACATGATTATGATTTAACAAATGAAAGAGTTACTAATTATTTGGCATGGAAAAAGACAGAGGAAGGAAAAAGAGTAGGAGCACCAATTATCAATGACAGCCATAAAGAAATACTCTTCAATAAATGGGATGCACAGATCAGAGAGGCAGAAAAAGCAGCAGAGGAAGCAGCTACAACAGTAAGCCACATTACTGATTGTGTAAATGAAAATTTGCACAAGGTTAATTTAATTTCAGAAACCATTCCGGGATACCTACCACAAGCACAACAATTTCAAACAGAGTGGAAACAGAAAGCGGAAGAGAAGGCAAAATCAATTCAAGGATTGACAAAATTAAACTGAGATTCTTACTGGACCTGTCTAGTAAAACCACATAGTCAATGCAGTACTCTTAATTGCATCATTAATTCTGCTGAGAAGATCACGCCCACACTTGCTGATTCCGTCTTTTCGGGACAATTGAAATCTGAAGTCGGCCAGCCCCCTCTTCTCAAATCAATGCTGGATGCTTGCAAATTCAAAGATCAAATTCATAAGTAGTTAGTTGTTAATTTTAATTTTAGATTTAGTGTTAGTTTTACTTTATTTTTGCCTATAAAAAGGACGGTCATTTAAACCGAATCCTAAATTTTTGTAATAAACTATAATTAGATTTAGTTAGTAGTATTTAAACCTTTCTCATGCATTTAGAGAAGGGTCCTGAAATTTGTCAAAAACTTATCCTCAGAACATGCACTTCTGCACCCTCAGAGGAGGTTTTGATGAATGAATGGAACGAGATTTATTGATATCTATGTCTAATATCTGCTACTGATGTTGCATTTCTGTACTCTTAGTAGATGTTGGATTAGGAGAAGATAAATCATTATTGCTTCTAGCTCATGAGTAGAACCAGTTATAAATGGTACTTTTATCTCTTAACTTTTTCTGCTTCTGTGTTAAAAGTGATATTTAAGTTCAGTTATTTATATATTGATGTTTGAATGCTTCAGTTATCATTTGGCACTTTTGTACGGTGATGACTATTTGTTTATGCTTAATGTATGAATAGCTTATTATGCGATATGTTTCTCACAACTATTTCATCTAACTTTTTATATGAAGTGGTTTATCTTTATTGAATTCTTTTCTTATAGCAGTTGAATGATCTTTATTACCAATTGTTATTCGAAATCATTTTAGATCGCATAAACAAGATTTTATCCCGGGTTAGAATTAGATATTTATGTTTTAATTAGAATACAATTTGCATATGATTAGATTAGAAATAGCATAAAAGCACTTCAATTGGGAACCTTTTTAGAAAGGAAATATATATTCTCAACACACACACACAAATTGGGAAACTGGTCCCATTATCCCCAGTCGGACCCACTACACCAAACGGAAAAGGAGCTACTAACCAAGGTCCGGACCAGGTGGGTATCCCCCTTGTTGTAGACCGATTTTTCTGGGGTCACCGTAACTCGACCTCCGCCTTGACAAGGCCGCCCACAACCAACACGCCATCCATTGGACCTGGAAGGTCCACCCTCCAAGTGTTATAAACCTTTAGCTTCACAAAGGAGCACAAGTAGTTGGCATGTAAAAGTGGGCACATAGTTTGAGGTGGTGGAACCCTAATCTATTCAGGAGGCACGGGAACCATGATTCGAGCCACATTTTCGATGAAATCTTAATTTTCCGCAAGGTCCAAATTGGGAAAATTTTATATGGATTTCACATCTTTGAATGACAAGAATCCGATGGTTGTTGATGCCTTTTGCAACAGAGGTCTCCATTTTTCGACCATTTTCTAGCTCGGAGGTATAAGGGTTCTGATTTGGAATATTTGGAAATAAAAAATGACAAGAAAACATCAAACCACTTTGGGATCTCAGGATCTAGCCCTCCTGGATCCAGAGAGGTATCTCTCTATGAAGGTAAAGAAATGTATATCTTTGATGTTCAATTTAAGGTGTTAGCCTAGTTATAGGGCACAAGGGTTTTTGATTTGTTTGTTTGGTTGGGAAACATGAAAGAAGGGATTAATTGTAAGGTAAAGGAACAAGTAGGAAGGCTTTTGAGCAATGGGTAGATAATTCAAAGAGAATACAAGTCCATTGGGCAATGGGGTCATAAAAGGGTTTACTTGCAATTCAAAAATCCAAGGCTTCCAAAGGGCTAGTCATCTAAAACAGAGGATCTCTTAAGATGATAGTATGGGATGAAACAAATAGAAAAAACTTAAGCTCAGACACAGAGTGAAGTCTAAGATGAGAGAAAGACCTTTAACCTTCTCTTCTTTTGGCATTCAACTCAAAGGGATCTTAGAAAGGCTAACTGTTGGAAAGGGAACTTAGGGGACAGGGCTAATCACTAAATCTCCCTATGCTCCTATTATTTCAGCAGAGCCAAGCAAGAACATCTAGAAACAAACTGTAAATTCATACATCAGTAAGCATGGACAACCCAACTTCTATACTGGTTAAATTATATTGAATCTGTTCTAAGATACACAAGTAGCAGAAAACATAAAATATAAGAAGTGCAGGAAGCATTAGGGTAC